>JAEIFV010001537.1:0-39257 GCA_018904265.1 Lordiphosa collinella | reverse complement strand
GATATTCAACAGTCGACTTTATTTATGTTCTTCTGCAATCTCAAAAGACTATCTGAGCAATGGATAAAATAGGGGAAAAGTTTACTTCGGCTCGGCCGAAGTTTTGTATACCCTTGCAGCTTCCATTGAATACAAAAAAGAATTTTTAACTAAGACTACTTTTTGGACCTTACTTTTCTATGGGATCTATACTATATAGATTTCTGATTTCGACCAAACTTGGATATTTGGAGGCGATCCCATTTAAAACAAAAAAGTTTTTCTCACTTGAACTTCTTTTTCGACCGATCATTCACTTAAAAGTATAATAGCAAACAGGAGAAATCTGGGAGCTATATGCTATAGTCATCCGATTTCAACCAAACTTTGTAGAATTGTGTGAAAGTATATGAAATAAGTGTATGCCAATGATAAGGACGTTTTCATTAAAAACAAAAAAGTTTTTCTCACTAGAACTAGTTTTTCGACCGATCGTTCCTATGGCAGCTATATGCTATAGTCATCCGATTTCGACCAAACTTTGTAGAATTGTGTAAAAGTATATGAAATAAGTGTATGCCAATGATGAGGACGTTTTCATTAAAAACAAAAAAGTTTTTCTCACTAGAACTAGTTTTTCGACCGATTGTTCCTATGGCAGCTATATGCTATAGTAATCCGATTTCGACCAAACTTAGTGAAATCATGGGAAAGGATAGTAAACTAAAAAATACGTTCGTTGGAGGCGTTTCCATTAAAAACAAAAAAGTTTTTCTCACTAAAACCAGTTTTTCAACCGATCGTTCCTATGACAGCTATATGCTATAGTCATCCGATCCGGCCGGTTCCGACAAATGTGTAGCTTATTTGTACCAAAAGACTTCGTGCAAAGTTTGGTAAGGATAGCTTTAAAACTGACGGAGGAGATAGCATAGAAACAAACGGACAAAGCTAAATCAACTCGGCTCGTCATGCTGATCAAGAATATATATACTTTATGTGGTCGGAGATGCTTCCTTCTATGCGTTACAAACATCCAGACAATTTTATAATACCAGGACAAAACCAAAAAATCTGCACTTGGAGAATCTCCCCTTATGCAAATTATTATTCCATAATTTTGCAGCCGGTGCACCGGCCATACAAGTTTCACCATCTTGAAACTTTTGGCGATAGGTTGCGTGTCCACTGCTTCCATCGCAGCCCCATTTATATATTGCAGTTAAACTTATACTGTTGTTGTTCACTGAAATTTCATTTTCAAAAACTTGCGTGTGCTTCCATAATTCGGCTTACAGTATGATCTACTAAACTCTGCAGTGTTGTTTCAGCGGAATAGTCTGTATGTTTCAATTCCTTTGGATAGCACATAACCTTCGCCGAATGCAGCTTATGGTAGCTTGGATATATATCTGCATTTCTTTCCTTAGCACTACATCGTGTTAGCTTGTATGTATGTTTTGTGTGACCGACAGAGCAAGCGTCTTCTTCAGGTGAGTAAGGAATTTGTAGCCTTACTTGTGTCTCCAGCGACTTTTTAATTTTTTGTCCGGCTGTCTTATCTTTATTTAATGTAGAAACAATTGTTCATGAGCTTCGCAGTCCAGATTTATACAAGCTGGAGCTTGTTGCCACCATCAACTCTTCACATGTTGCTTGTTGAACAAGACAAGACACTTTTTGATCTGAGTCTTGGGGTAGAGGTCACCAAAATCTTTCCTGGGACGACCCACGTCTGACTTAAACGTTGAATTGTCTTGAAACAGCGGCATATCATAGCCATTTCAGATTTTTTTTCTCAAAAAAGCCTCCCATTTCTTTGCAAAGCTGCTTACGAAAGTAGTCAGTTTTTGGTTTATTTCTGTCAATTCATTTTTAGACAATTTTTTTGTTTTTATAAATTGTTCTAAAAACAAATTCTTTCAGGGCCAACATTTTTTTTTTTTTTTTTTTTTTCGCTAGCCATATGGCAAAGAGTGAACGCTTGGAGACCGACATTTCAACTAAAAAGTGCAACAGACTTAACAGTTGGCCGTAGTTGGTTATCATTTTGAATATTTTCACACCACAAGGACTTACACTTTACATAAATGCTAACATTAGCTTGATCAAGAGTGACAGACGTTAGTTATAGTCCAAAGAAGTCAGTATACGCTACAAAACCATATATGCTAATACATCTTACTTCTACCACAATTTTTTTGCTACACATTGTCATATATTTGTATTTAGTTCATACCTTATCTGAATGAGCAAAAAAGATATTGACTCAATAAACTTTTAATTTTTTGCTCAACCAACGAGAGTCAAAAAATGCAGGATTTTTGCACACAAAATAATTTTATTATAAATGTAGGTGAAGGAACTAAGATCTAGTTCAAAACTTTTTATATGTTCACTTTAAGCTCTTTTTCATTTTAATAAAAAAAAAACAGATTTATAATAATATTTATTTAAGCATTTTTTGATAGATTGGCTATTTGGGCCACTGTGCGGTGTGTGAATACCTGCTGTGTAAGAGGTCGTGGGTGTGATCTTTCCTCCGGACATTTGTTGAGAAAGTTTTTCTTATAAAACTTACAAAATCGATCACCTTCACCCGCTATTGGCGTCAGCTGTCAAGTATCTAGCCATCATAAAACTTATCAAACTTTGTCTTTCAAACTCGGCGTTAAAAGGTAGTTCCCTTTCTCTTGTTCGATAATTGGAAGGACACAAGCTAAGAGATTGAGAAGGAGCTCGCTCGGCTTTTCCCTTTGGGCTATGTGCGAATCGGCTCAGTTTTCGGTTATTCCTTACAGAGTGTCGGATGGTAAACTAAAATCCCCAAGCCGACGGCTGCCTGAAATCGCCTGGCGACTGTCGGATGGTTAAGGGGGTATTTTCATTGAGCAACTTTTTTTTTCGACTTTTTTTTTTTTTTGCATTTATTTATAGCTTGGATATTCAAAAATATCCCCCAAAAGGATTTTCGAAAACTCGAATTAGTTTAGGAGATATAGTCCTTTAGTGACCCAATGTGACCTAAATTCCCAAGCAACTGCAAACTTAAAGCGCGTTTATCTCGAAACCACGTTTTTCGAACTGGCGGCCATGATATCTCCAGTTCAACTGAACCGATTTTCATGAAACAAAGTGGAATCGACGCAGAATTGTCACCATTCTCGGGTGAACCTCGACCATAATTTTAAAAAATTTTTTACTATTTTTTTTTTACACTAAACTACAAAAAAAAGCCCGAAATTGGAATTTTTTTTTTAAATAGCCGCCATTTTGTCAAAAAAAATCACAAAATTAAGTTTGAGGTTCACCCGAGAATTACATCTATACTGATTATAACCCCGTTTTTTTTTTTTCGGACGCTCCGGAGACCCGGAATCGTGGCCGCCGTGACGACACCTTTTTTTTTCACCACCAACTTTGAAGTCTCATTACTTTTTGAACAGCCCTCGTATCGAGGCAAAAAAAATTTTTTTATTTACTTTGAACCTTTTGTAATACAATAAATAAAAAAAGTTTTCAATTATTCTTTGCGTTTTCAAATAAGAATTTTTTTAAAGGGTCCAAAAAACGGGTTTTGAATGAGAAGACCCCCTTAACAAAAATGTGCCTACGGTTGTCCCAAAATCGTACAGCTGATGCTGAACCGATCTGGCGGTCCGATGGTTATCCTTAAGTGGCCTGAAACCGCGTGGCGGATGGCAGACATTTCATGTGAGAGCTTCTGGTACTTCAGTGTTGGTCGGACAGGCCGATGGTTACCCTTAGCCGACTGCTGAATGGTTAACTATATTTGAACGGGTCACCTGAAGGCAGCACCTAGCACAGAAAAACTATGAACAGTATAAAACCCAACCTTCGAAATCACTCAGCCCAACCAATAATCTCAAAAAAAGTTATAAAAAGGTAACGAGCGTGACGCTGAAATTGCACATGTTATGGACATTTACCTAAAAAAGAAACACATTTGTACTAAAAGTAAGAACTTTCCGCACTAGTGACATCAGGAAGAATGAGATGAAAATACAAAAAGATCAGAGTAAGCCGATAACTCCACCTCCGCCAAAACACAGTTATTCGTATTGATTTTTTGATGGAAATGCATTGTTTGGGAATTTGTTAAACGCCACATTATGTCAATTTGCCATCGCCATCGTTTGGTCGGTCGCCGTCGCTCAGAGTCGCTCACCTTTGATCACTTTTGATCTTTGAATGGATCAACCGTCAGCTTCAGCTTCAGCTTCATTTGGGCATCTCTTCTAATAACCGAAAAATAATATTGAAATATGAATGCAAACAAAGGAAAATGAACATTTTTCTGTGTATTTTGCGGCACGGCTCAAACGTTTCCGGGGCAAGGGTTTCTTTTGGTAAACATGTCGCCACTTGACTGACAGCTGACTCGCCTCAATCGCCTCCAGTCTCCGTCCGCCGTCTCCTCCGTTTGATGCGCACCAAAACGCGCCGTCAGCTAATCAATGCAATTAGCTCTGGCCTGACCCCCAAAATGTGGAACCTTTTAAAATGCCAAGCGTTTTACAGGCGGGCAGGCAGGCCTCCTCCATGTTCAATTATTGTTTATTTTGGTTTGGCAGGGGGCGGTGGGGCAAATGGACTGCCGTATATAAAAATGCACTCAGCTGCAGCCTAGACAATAAATATGAATTTGAAAGTGTGGCCCGATCGGGTGGGCATCCATTAGCCCGTCGTCTAAATATAGTTGTGTGCCTCCGGAGTCCGGAGGACGGAGGCACATGTACATATGATAAATGCTGCACGGAGGGCGCCATGTGCCATGTTGGTGACCACAGATTTTCATTTTCCATATAGGATTTTCCCGGTGTTGGCATTTCTTGGCACATCGTAGCTGTCAGGTTGTTAATTGTGTGCCATATGTTCCTCGGGGCAGTACTTTCGCAGTTCGTTTGTCGCTCATCTCGGGGTACTTAGTGGAGTGATTTAACACGGGTTCCCAGTCACGCCGACAGTCAGCCAGTCGGCCAGTCAGACTGATCTCATCTGATCGCGAGCCTAAGCTGCTGCAAATTGACTTCAAGCCGGCTTGGATCAAGCCAATTTCATATTAATGCCTCGTCATGTTGCGTTGCGATCCCAAAACGCCGCCCCTGACTGACAGGCCGCCTCATGACGTTGGCGTTTTTTTGAGCTGTCGGTTTTTTTTTTTTTTTTGGCTGCTTTTAAGATTCAAGATTGAGTTATCAAGATACTTGTGTACATATTTCCAGCCGAAGCTGTGTGGCTCATGCTGAAGCTGACGTGACACTGACACTGACGAATGCGGCTTGCATTTCCATTTCCTGGCCTCTCGAACAGGTGACTCCACGCGCCGCGGCGTTGACCGATGCGGGCGTCGCAAATTCATCATCCAGTTGGCAGCGCCAGCTTGTCAACTGACCAAACGGGCAATTAAAACTACACAAAAACGTCGTCATTAAACATTTGTTTTCTTTTTGTTTTGAATTTACGACTCTGATTGTCTCTGGCCCCGTGTATATTTAACCATTTTTATTGTACACTCGCATGCGCATTCTCCATATAAACAATATACGAGTATGTAAAGCAATAAGTTCCAAATTGTCACTTTGACGGAATCGAATTGGGCATACCCTACATAATTTTCTGATCTTATATCAAATCGCTTGCAAGAACGGGGGAATCTGTTGTAATTCTACAAGAACAATAAACGAAAATCCAATTGCACTTGCTCTTGGATCAAATCGTGGTTCAGTTTCAGAAATTCAGTGATGCAAAACCGGTTCTGAACCACTGAAAAACCACACAGAAATAATGCTAAAAAAAAAAAACGAAAAATGAAAAAAAAAACCTTAAAACTTAAATCTAAAAAATTATTTTAGAAAGCTCAACTATTCATTAAGCCCTGCATCGTTTAACAACCTCTTAAGGGAAGGTTCTCCTGGATTTTTTTGAAAAAATCGATTTTTTTTTACATAAAATGAAAGTTACATATATGTAGAATATTTGTGCCAAGTGATATTTCAATACGACGCGTATTTCTCGAGCTAGAGCGTGTCAAACGTACCCATGTCACGCGCACGGCGCGCGTGACAAAAAACTTTAAACGCGTTTTTCTCGGAACCATGTTTTCTAATCTAACGGACAGCACAGGGCTTGTTCTATTGATCCGATTTCCTTTATTCAAAAAATGTTTGAAAGTATATACTTTTTTGTACGCCTGGAACCTAACATTGTTTATTTAGAATTTTTAAACGAGATCTAAGTAAAAAAAAAAAAAAAAAAAAATTTCAATTTTTTTTTTTTAAAGTCCATAAAATTGGTTTTTTTTTTACGAAATTTAATTGAAGTTAGGTTCCAGGCATATGAAATGTTATCAATTTTAATCAATTTTATACATTTCTCATTTCTGTTCACTACCTGAGGCCCCACACTGTCCGCGGGAGGTCGATGTTTTGCGCGCCGAGGTCGACGAGATCCGCCATTTTCAAGCCGCTATTTAGAATTTTTCAAATATCTTTTTTTTTTTACTCGTCAATAAACCACGAATCAAAGTTCAAAAGCATAAGTTCGTATGTCTTTTCATTTTCCCACAAACCATTCTCAAATTTTTCTTGTTTTTCGGCCAAATCCAGGAGAACCTTCCCTTAAAGGCCTGTATCCAGCACTGCGGAAAATTCTTGCCAGGAATTTGCTATTTATTTTGAGTTTGTGGAACCCAAGTAAAATATTTTGGCCAAGTTTGAATTTAATTGAATTTAAACAAAATAACGTTTAACCAACTTCGGTCTACCATTGTAGATAGTGAATTATTATTGATTGAGCGGTCGGGTGTGATGACATCACAACCTCGACATCAGCCACACTGGTCTCACAATTCGTTCTAAATTATTGGGCCGAGGGCTGAGCAAGACTCTCCAGTGTGGCCCGTAAAAGAAATAAGACTCAATGGTTGGTAGCCAATTAAATAAAGTCTATTATATTTGAATACAAGATAAGAACAAGAGCTCGGCAGCCGGGTCAAAACCTTGGCGAAATGAATCTGCTGCATGTGTAGCAATAAGGGAGAATGAAACTATTACAAAACAGAAACCGCTATTATATTTATATAAACATTATCTGGCGTTTGCTTTGTTCTCCACCCCCATTTGCCTCCATCTACACGCTCATCACATCCAAAATAATTGTCAACAATATATTCCTGAGCTGTGCAATAGCTGTTTTAGGTTCCACACACGCTTGACACGCCGCTATCGAAACGCCGCTATCTATACAATGTGTGGATTTTGGTCAAGTTGCAGGATACTAAACAAACGAAATCGTAAACAGAAAATTCCTGGCACAATTTTTTTCATATGAACTTTGGCAGGAATTTTTTGGTTTTGCGTTGCTGGATACCCGACTTAAGAACAGAATTCTGTAGACATTCCATGAAAGTTTCAGATTATATTGTGTGAGTTTCCTGAATTCTGAATATTCCTCCGTTAATATTTTTTCTTCATCCTAAACTAACTAAAGTAAGGGATGGATTTTCTACTGCCCTATTTATCGTTTGTAAAGATTTTGGTAGGATAAAGCTTCCATGGATGCGCTGGTGGCTAAGAATCAATTTTTTTATACCCGTGATTTTTAAAGAGCTATAGGAAAGTTTTTCAAGAAAAAACACATAAAATTCAGAAAAATGCATGAAATCTTTATTTGAATCGATAGTACGGTCCATTTAATTTAATGTTTGAAGATTATTTCATGCAAATGTTGGCCGTGACTGCGCCTCAAATGGTTCATCCGCTTAGTCCAAATTTTGGCATACTCTTTCCAACATTTCGGCCGGTATCTCACGAATAAATGCTTCAATGTTGTCTTCCAATGCGTCAATTGAAGCGGGCTTGTCTGTATAGACATGAGCTTTAACATAGCCCCACAAAAAATAGTCTAAAGGCGTTAAATCGCACGATCTAGGCGGCCAATTGACCGGTCCCAAACGTGAAATAAAATGTTCACCGAACTCGCCTCTCAATAAGTCCATTGCTGTGCACCGTCTTGTTGAAACCACATGTCTGCAGTCAACTCTTCATTTGAGCAAAAAAAGTTGATATCATCTCACGGTAGCGCTCACCATACAGTTACGATTCGATCATCTTGAAGAAGTGCCAACCACCATAAACCGCACCAAACTGTGACTTTTTCTGGATGCATTGGTAGCTCTTGCAATGCTTCTGGCTGATATTCACAACAAAATCGACAATTCTGCTTATTTACGTACCCATTGAGCCAAAAATGAGCTTCGTCGCTGAACACAATTTTTCGGTAAAAAAGTGGATCTTCGGCCAACTTTCCAAGAGCCCATTCACCAAAAATTCTACGTTGCGATAGGTCGGCTTCAATTCTTGCACCAGCTGTATTTTGAAAGGCTACACACCTAAATCCTTCCGCAAAATGTTCCACGTTGTTGAGTAACAGAGGCCCAATTGCTGCGAACGGCGACGAATCGATAATTGATGGTCATTCGCACTCTACGTAAGCGTGTTGGTGGTTTAATGTCCAACAATGTAAATTTGGTGCGAAATTTAGTCACAATAGCCCGAATAGCCGCTTCAGTGGGTCGATTAAACTGACCATAAAATGGAAGAAGCGCGCGATGAACTTTCTTAACAGAGCACGCATTTTGATAATAAAATTCAATAATTTTCAAGCGTTGTTCGTTTGTAAGACGATTCATAGTTAAATTATAGACCAAACTGAAGATGTTTGACAGTGAAACAAAACACGAAACGTGCGTGAGCTGTTTAAACCAGTGCTGCCAAAAAGAGAATAGCTTAAAAAATCACCCTTTAGAAGCTATGGCCCAAAGTCTATTGAAATTTTTGACTAAAATATGACAAGTTTCCTTGCCACACTCAAGCTAGGGCTAGGGATGGATTTATACGTACTCAGATAAAATCAAGGCAAAAAATCCCTTTTTTCAATACCAAAAATGGCTGGAGGAAATGTCTAGCTTTACATACGTATAATTTTATATTTCGTAAATTAAAAATCTAATAATATATTTCTTATCTCGCAAATAATTTATTTCTTATTTCTAAGACATCTCATGAACGGGCCACATAAGTCACAGATAAGCAGAACGACACTGAGACTGCTTAGGAACGGCCTTCACTAAGACACAAAAGTCACTGATAAGCAGCAAGAGCCAGGGTTAGCTTAGGCACGGCCAATCATCACTGATAAGCATTTCCAAAAATATAATTCAGCAGCTTTCTTTATACATTGAGCACTTGGGCCAAATCAGTTTCGTTTGAATCAAATTGGCCTGCGGTTGAAACACTTCCGAAAATGTTGAAATTAATATGTGTACTGTGTCTTTTTTTACTTCCATGGGAAAGAGGATTCACGCGTGCAGATACTACGGTAAGAACATTAAGCGGATGTTCTTCAGCCAAAGAGTATAGTGAAATTGATTTCGGCGTGTTGTGTTTTCGTTTTAGAACTGTGACCATGCAATGGATGGCGAGCAACAATGCAGCTCGTATTGTTTCAAAGCCGTCGAACCCTTCCTACGATATGCCGAAGTGTGTCAAAAAATGCAAAATCGATTTTCTGAACTGGAAAACCAAGTAAATAAGCAGCAGGCCACCATCAAAGAATTGAAAAACCAAAAAGCCGAGTGTAAAGATCAAATTTATCAGCTACTTAAATTGAATGACTTGAAGACAACCAACATTCAGACTATAGTATTAGACGTCCAATCAAAATTTAAGGTAGACACTGAAATTATAAATGAGTTGAAAATTTTACTGGATTATAAAAATAGGGAATTAGAATCGAAAACAGCATTAATCGAAGCTAAAGAACAAGAAATTTTAGATTTCAAATCTAGATCGACGGTAGATACTGAGACTATTGAACAGCTGAGAATTTCGGTAGATTCTATGAGAAAAGAAATCGATTCGAAAACACAATTAATTAATTATAAAAATCAAGAAATTTTAAGTTTGCAATCGAAGTCAGAGAGTGACTCTAAACAGCATACGATTTCTATGGAATCTAAGATTAAGGAACTCGACACAAAAAGAAAATTAATCGAAGCTAAAGAACAAGAAATTTTAGATTTCAAATCCAGATCGACGGTAGATACTGAGACTATTAAACAGCTAAAAATTTCCCTGGACTCTGAGAAAAAAGAAAAAGAATCAAAAACAGAAATAATAAAAACTAAAGATCAGGAAATTTCAGACTTAAAATCACAGAATAATATTCTGGCAACTAAGACAAAGGAACTTAATTCGATTATCAATACTGAAAAAACAGCTCTTTTAGAGTGCAATCAGAAACTGGAGGCACAGAAGTGTTCACCTTTTGTAAATTACACCGGTATTTATACCATTCATCTCTCTGGTATGTTACCATTTCCCGCGTTTTGTGACTCTGAAACGAATAGTTCCGGATGGACTGTTATTCAGAGGCGCATTGATGGCACTGTGGATTTCAATAGAAATTGGACAGAATGTAGGCAAGGCTTTGGCGATCCCAGGAAGGAATTTTTTATTGGCCTGGAAAGGTTACATTTGATAACAAACTCACAGCCGCATGAATTGTATATCCAACTTCAAGACTTTAATGGTAGAACTGGATTTGCCCGATATGGTAACTTCCTTGTGGGCAGCGAAGAAGAAGAATATAAACTGAAATCGATTGAAGAATATTCGGGCACTGCTGGGGACTCGCTAAGTTATCTTAAGAACGGGCAATTCAGAACATATGATCGAGATACATGGAACAAGTGTGTTAAACGCTACTCCCTTGGCCCTTGGTGGTATCGTGGATGTGGTGATAGGTAATCATCCCCTTTATAAATCAATTTAAACACTTATTTATCCACCTTTTCTCTCTCGACTTTAGTTCTCTAAATGGAAAATACTTCAGCAATGGTGTGTCACCTAAATATAATGGAATAAGGTGGCTTCATTGGAATATTGACCACACCACTTCCCTGACATTCGTTCAAATGATGGTCAGGCCAAGAGCTTGATGATGGAAAATTGAAATTGGAAAACATGAATTCTCTTTTACATACAAAATATCACCGATTATTTTACTAAAACTTTTACTTCTTATTTGTCAAACTTAATTCCAATTTAAAACTGAACCTAGTTTTGATTATAATAAATGAATGCACTATATGACTTTTAATCATTTCAGTATGGCCAGTATGTAGGCCTACCCGGAGATACATAGTCGAGTTTGTTTGATGCGCGCGTGAGTACGCTGTAGAGTTGCTTCCCTTTGGGATTGGTCAGTCTGGAGCATCAGTGGGGATGTTTCGAATTATAGTCACCCGCAGCCAAGAAGCGTTGACCAAGTGTATTAAAGAAATCTAGGAATTGATTTTCTGATATTGCGAAACGTGGTGGACAGTAAACCGCAGACAGAGTGACTCTACACATATCGATGTGGCTTGTAGGTAGTTTTCCGAAAATCCTGATAGTGGGTAATGCTTGATGCGGCTTCTGACGTGGATGCCAGTGCCACCATGGGCTTTGCCATCTGGGTGATTTGTGCCGTAAAATGCATACCCAGGTATTTGAAAAATTGTATCGGTCCGTCAAGTGAGTTTCTGCAAGAAGCATTATGTCGATTTCATTGTCTTGGAGAAATTTTGATAACTCCACTTTGTGGCGGGGAATGCCATTTGCATTATTTGGACTGTTGCGAAGCGAGCATTTGAATCGATAATTGATGGTCATTCGCACTCTACGTAAGCGTGTTGGTGGTTTAATGTCCAACAATGTAAATTTTTTGCGAAATTTAGTCAGAATAGCCCGAATAGCCGCTTCAGTGGGTCGATTAAACTGACCATAAAATGGAAGAAGCGCGCGATGAACTTTCTTAACAGAGCACGCATTTTGATAATAAAATTCAATAATTTACAAGCGATGTTCGTTTGTAAGACGATTCATGGTTAAATTATAGACCAAACTGAAGATGTTTGACAGTAAAACAAAACACGAAACGTGCGTGAGCTGTTTAAACCAGTGTTGAGCTGGTCTGAGCTGAATTCGGCTGACTTCACACTGCTCGACACATGAGATATGACAATCTAGTAGGCCTGCATTTCGTAGGCCACTGCGTCGCATAATGTGCATCAAGTGCGTTTGTTAAAACTCCGAAGCTGACGAACGAGTCAGTCGAAAATCTACACGCATTGTGCAAGGTTAAGTAGTACCAATTTTGGCAACCAAAAAACGTGCAGAATTACCGCATTATAAAGTGATCGCCAGCTTAGTACATTATTATTAGAAGTTAGCAGTTTCTAGTGTTAAATTTTCGACAGAAAATAAGTGAAAATTTTCCATAATGGATAATGAAAATTTTCTTTTGATTAGTGAGGCAGAGTGCAAAAAAAAGATCGCCATCTCCGCCGAACGGAATAAACGCACTTTCATTTTCTGCGTTGCTTTGTGCACAAACCTTTGAACTAAAATTTTCAATCTTTTGAGCCCGAGAAGGTTAGGTTTGGTGACGTAACCTCACCCATGTGGCTAATAAGAATTTTATTTTTAAAGGGCTCCTTCGTCTTCCTTCGTTTTCCGTCTGCTGGCCCATAGCAGTCGTCAACTCTAGAGAGTTTGACCATTTCGTCAGCTCATGTGGAATTAACCTTAAAGCATTTGTGTTGGAGAAATTTGGGATTAGCGGTACAGTCGGTACTGCCTACAGCGAAACACCCCATTTGGATTCTGATAGGCGTTCTTACACCTCAGCAAGAATGATGAACACTGGATAAAGAAGCGTTATCAAAAGGACTTATGATTTTTCTTAAGTTTTCCTAAATTTATTATTTATGCGTGCTGCAATTTTGATTTCCCATTAATGACATTTCTTAACCAGGTTGGAGCGTCGTTGCAACAGGCCTGCATGCAGTGATGGACTCGGGTAAATCAACCAAGTAATTATTTATCAAAATTTAAGGTAACACCAAAATCGCAGTACTTTATAAATTCCTTTTCCTATATATAAATATTTGTCAAATCATGATTCTTTACTTGAATTAGTAGCCATAATGATCACATACCCTGTCTTGTTAACCTTGATATTAATCTTGCTACCACTATATGGTATGAAACATTGTTATTTCTGTAAGAAATGACCCTTGCCTTAGAAACTATAACAAGAGTTATTAAATGAAGTCAATTGAAATGAATTTGGAATAGAGATTTAAAGGGATGGGGTATTAGCGGAGGAAACATTAGACTAGGGTTAACACGAACTCTAACTCTAATCAGGACATGCATACAAACTTGGCTTATATTATCTTAACACCTCTTGGGCCGGTTAGCACAAAATTCTCTTGTGTTTGACAAGCTAGTAGCGACAAAAGATCCCTCCCATCCGACGAGTCCTAGCCGAAAGATTCCCCAGTGCTAACCATAATTGATCGTCGTCGTCTAGTTCGTGGTGTGCTTAACAGCACCATCACATTGTACATCAGTCACACTACAGTTTCGCCTATAAATTTGAAGAGATATTCACATTCATAGCAAGCAACATGACAACCAACAAACAGATCATAGTATAGATGTCATGTCATTTGCTACAATTTAATGAATCAATAATTTTGTGAGCTACGAGTAAAAGTTCATAGATAGATATAATAAGTAATGCTGGGTTTATACTGCGACACAGAGTGTCACATTTTAGTGTCACAATGTCAAATTCGTATGAAGCTGTGACTGTGACCATACATGTTAAATAATGATTCTTAATTGTAGTCATTATTAATTAGATTATTTTTGTTTAAAAGTTGAATTAATGATAAAATTGCGATTATTTTCGGTTTCACACAATTATTAAATGATTACGATTAAAAATAATCAAAAATAATGGAAAATTACCATAAATTATAATAAATAATTGAAAATAATGGAAAATAATCGTTTCCATTATTTCCATTATTTTCCATTATTTCCATTATTTTCCATTATTTTGACTATTTGAGACTATTTTGAGAGAAACAAATTATTTTCATCATCACATTTAATAACAACAATGTTTCTGTACAAGATTGGCTTACAACATATTAACAAGAACGTATTAAATATTACATGTTTTCACATTAAATTAAACACAAACATTAAACATATTCAGGGTTTGCCTTCATTAAAACTAATTTTTCGAATGAAAAATCAGACAATGATTGGCGCCTAGGGCTGTTTATAATACCAGCAAATGAAAACAGACGCTCTACAGGAGCCGAAGATGTTAAAGGCGTGTTGAAAGCAATAGACGCTTCTTTTAAAATGCCATATTTTAGCCATATATCTTCCGAGCTAGCATTATCACTCAAATAGCTGAAGAGCTGATGGCAAATTAAAGACCGTTGTGTCGTGCGTAGTTCATCTTGAGAAGATGGACTTGCGTTTTCATCATCTGCAAAAGAAAAAAGATTGTAGTTCCTCGTTCTTAGATAGTTTCTGCAACCTATTGCTAAACGTCATTAAACTCGGAATAAGATAGCCTATATTGAATGATACTCAAAAATGAATTAGACCCTGAACATATAATTATACAGTATAGTCATGTTTTGTGTATTCTGGGACTTAACTTTAGTGTTCGATATCTATGCTGTTTCTCAACCGATTTCGATGAATGATAAGTTGTCACAAATTTTCAATATTTTGTATGAAGTGCTAGTCTCCAAGATCGATGTGATCTTTCAGATGGACAGATAGATCAAGAATATATATATATATTATGGGGCCAGAGATGCTTACTTTCGCTTTTGTACACAACCATTATACTCTTTTTTCATAAAGTGCGCGGGTGGCTGCAAAAGCTTTGCACTTTTGTAAAGAAACATTGTTGTTATTAAATGTGATGTTGAAAATAATTTGTTTCTCTCAAAATAGTCTCAGATAGTCGAAATAATGGAAAATAATGGAAATAATGGAAAATAATGGAAAATAATGGAAAATAATGGAAACGATTATTTTCCATTATTTTCAATTATTTTTAATAATTTATGGTAATTTTCCATTATTTTTGATTATTTCTAATCGTAATCATTAAATAATCATAAATTTTTCACCAGCAAACTATATAATCACTACGACTATTTTCCAAAAATAATTTAATTGATTAGTAGTTCTAATGGCAACTTAACAGGTATGATTGTGACACTGAAATGTGACACTCTGTGACGCAGTATAAACCTAACATAACTAAGTTAAGGGGAACTTTGGTTCAGCTCATGCAGGGTTTTAGTATATACCACCCGACAATCGACCTCGAGAACGTTTTCGAAATTTTCTAGAAATTTTCTCTTTTTAAACTATCGAGAACGTGTTCCTGTCGCAGCAAAACGTTAGTCCTCGATACACGTTTTCGGATCCGCTCTCGACACTTTTTCGATAGCGAAAACGGTTCAAAATCGGATCGTAAACTGAAGTCCGTTTGAAACCCGCAACTCTAACAAAAAGCGGACTTCGATCTAAAGAGAAACGTCCGAGAAATTGTCGGATGCGATAGTATGTATATACTATATACCATCATTTACCAATATTGCTGAATCTGGATTTAAAATTGAGAATACAATTTTGGGCTGAGTTTTTTATACTCTGTACCAAGGGTACACCAAGTATATTAAGTTTGCGCAAACAGCCAGAAGGAAGCATATACGACTCTATTAAGTAACAACCTAATTGATATAGCTGTAGCATTCTGACCGTATGTCCATCCGTTGGTAGAAGTTGGTTCGTCGAGTTATAAGGAAAACAAGCAATGGGCAGCACTTCCTTTGGCTTGACCGACTTTCTTACTTGTTTCAACTCTGATTTTAATCGAATCTTGAGGAATCGGAATCGTTCAATTTTCAAATGTTTCAATCGATTCTAGAAAAGCAAACCTTCCAAATCTGATCAATCGAATTTGGAAATGGGAACAGATTCATATTCTTAATTATGGTTTTGGATTTTTTTCTCAGTGAACTTGGAGTCCATTTTTGAATCGAAGCTTTTTCCAAATAAAAATCTTGAGGTTTTTTACTTGGGCTCAGTAGGCCATTAACTTAAATGATTCGATTCAAGGTCTGGTTGAACTGAACTGATTTTACTTTTGGATTTGTATCCTTTACAGACATAATTTTCATACGTTTTCAAATAATTTTTGCACATTTCGATCAAAGTCGGACAACTAGATGGTAAATCCAACTTTAGATTCAATAGATGCATAGCTTTGTAATTCTTCCTAGTTGTAGGATTAAAGCTGGTTTCACAAAAAAAAAAAAAAAAACATTTATTCAACTAAACAAAAATATATACACTTTTGAAAAAAAAAATTTTTATTGGTGAACTAAGTTTTTCTCTCATCCGGAAACCAGAATTTCAATCATAATGAGTAACAGCAAAGTTCATATACCTCAACCAAAAGTAACAACAGACCATTAAAAATTGAAGTAGCCATAAAAAAAATCCAATGTTAATGTTTTCATCAGGCTGCTCGCTTCGCTTTTGTTTTGATTTTGGTTTTGTTTTTTTTTTGCAAGAGAGAAAGGTGTCTCCCAGGCAGTTCCACTATTTGTTTTACAACAGAAATTGAGACTTAGATGATTTATGCTAATCGAAACGCATAAACCCCGAAACCGAAACCCAGCTATAAACGGAAGATGGAGAAGGGGTGTGGTGGAGGGCAGCAACTTGCGGTCGGTGCCATGTCAAACGGAAATCTCACACAAATGCAAACTGCACGGCCACGGGCAACCTAATGGATTTCCGCCAGACCAAAGCCAAAGGCGGAAAAGCCGCCCCCAACCCCCCCCTCTGCCCGGTGTGAAAAGTGCAACGGACGTTTTGTGCAGCGAAACGCTTGAATGACATTTGTAGGCCTCTCGCCCAAGAAAATTGCAAGGCTTTTTGGTTCATGTAGTGCACTTGTAAAGCGGTTTGTTGCTCCCTGCTGCCGCAAGGGAGAGGAAGCTGCTGGTCTTTTGTCTTTGGTTGTACACCTGATGTTTGGTTTCTTCTTTTGTCACGGCTTGAACTCTTGAAGTTGGAAATAAAAAAGCGGGCGATTTGTGGCAAGTGACAGGCAGAGAGAGAGAACAAATGTTTCTAAATGTAGATTTATCATTCTGTTTGTCAATTCTCTGTGTAAATATGGTTCGCTTAATTTTCGATGGGGCCAAATGTTAATTATTATTTAATAGGTTCGACGTGGAATGCTTTTTGAATGGGTTCAGGCTTTTTGGACCTCATTAGCATAACAAACGTGGAGGACACTTTGTCGGTTGCTGTTGTTGTTTTTGATGTTGAATTACAAATGTTATTTGCACAAAGGCGCAAAAATATTGCATAAATTCACTTTTATTACAACGAGAAAGGGTTACACACACACTGCACACACACACACATGCATAGCCATGGTATTTATGGCGCGTCGACGCCATTTTGTTTGAACCTTTTGAAATATTTATGCGTTGAAATCAACACGCAACACTTGGCGAGCACAGACAACAACAAACAATTGCCACCCCAGTGGAGTCAGCCAACCAACATGCTGGTTATCGTTATCCTTTCGCTCCTTGGCGCTGTTGGGTCCTTCAGAGCTTACTCCTCCCTCCAGCCCTACCCCCCAGCTTCATAATAATTACAATGCAGTTTAGGGTGCTGAAAGCTTTTGTGAAAATGTGCTTTATGAAATTATGATTATGGCTCAACAGCTGCACACACCCACACCCCATTGGGGGCGGGGCGGGGTTTGAGGTCTGGTTCTAGGGGACGGGCATTTAAATGTGTGGCAGCTTGTGCAAATAATGAAAATGAAACAACACTTTGGCGCATTAAAAGCATTAAAAACAGTTTGCCATATAAATGTGTCTTCTCTCTCAGTGTGTGTGTGTATGTGTAAGAGTGTGTGTGTGTGCGTGTGCGTATTCATAATGTGCGTTCAGCATACGCCCCATAGACCACTCGTTGCGCCAGTATGAAGGGAAGGTCCAAATCCTATGCAAAGGCCTTCTTATATACCCTATTTATGCTCAACTGCTACTCGCTCATTTCATATGCAGAACGATTCGTTTTTGTGTTGACAGAAAATCGCTTCTGAATTTATGCCATTTCGATCTAGAATTTTCTAAGAACCATTCGCTCTTGGTTGTTCTTACTTTCAGAACGAATAAATAGATTTTTCCTTAGAACTCTTAGAATTCGAAAGAATTCTTTTTCGTCTAGATTTAAGAACAACTTGAGTAAGCTTCGACATCCTATTGATTCAAGCATATAACGTTTACACAGCACTTCAGTATGGCCTTAAGTAAAAGTTTATTAAGAAAATTTCGTTATTATTTTCCTATCAAAAAGTATTAAATTTTGAATTTTAAAAGCTTAAGTTAAGTACACTTAAGCCCAAGTTCAGGTCAGATAATCGCCAGACCAACTAACAACTCGAAATTAATGCATATTAAGTACTTTGGCTTTCTCAACGTCAGTTTCACCAGATATCGAAAATGTCAGCTGGTCTTTTTTTTTCGAAAAAGTTGAATTAGTTGAATGTGGTTTGCGTTGATGATCGAAGTAAACGAAGTCATATAGACCTATAGGTAAAAACTTTTCCGTGGCTGAGGAACATTTGCTTGTGGACTTTGTACAGACAAACAATTATATTTTGGAAAAGAAGAAGGTTGATGCGGTAACTTGAAACAGAAGGTTGTGAATTGTTAGAGACTTGGAGATCAGTTTGCAGCTTAAGCCAGAGTTCGTCGCGGGACAATCGCCAGCTTGCTGAACGCTAACTCCACAGAAGACACCCCCACTGATGAGGAAGCTGGCATCAGCTATTAATTCTATCGGGACTAATCTAGTGATTAAAATTTGACCTGAGCATGAGGCAGGGATTAGGTTAGAAGCTTGGTTCTTGGCAAAGTCAGCATGAGACACACAAATTATCCAAAAGCATGTCACTTTGACTAACCGGACATTGAGATATCGGGCCTAAGAAAATAGAAGAATCAAAAATAGGGGAAAGTTAACTTCGGCTCGGCCGAAGTTTTGTATACCCTTGCAGCTTCCATTGAAGACAAAAAAGTTTTTCTAACTAAGACTACTTTTTGGACCTTACTTTTCTATGGGATCTTTACTATATAGATGTCTGATTTCGACCAAACTTGGTAAAATCATGGAAAGCATAATACACAGTGAATTACGAAATTTGAAGGCGATCTTATGTAAAACAAAAAAGTTTTTCTCATTGGAACTTCTTTTTCGACCGATCATTCATACTGCAGCTATATGCTATGGTCATCCGATTTTGATAAAACTTTGTAGAAATGTCTTAAAGTATATAAATAAAGACTATGCCAATAAAAAGGATTTTTTCATTAAAAACAAAAAAGTTTTCCTCACTCGAACTAGTTTTTCGACCGATCGTTCCTGTGGGAGCTATATGCTATAGTCATCCGATTTTGACCAAAGTTTGTAGAATTATGTGTCAGCATTCCAAATAAATAAATGCCAAGTTTTAAGACATTTCCATTGAAAACAAAAAAGTTTTTCTAACTAAGACTTCTTTTCAGTCTATACTTTTTCATGGCAGCTACTCTATATAGATGTTCGATTTCGACCAAACTTAGTGAAATCATCGAAAAGGATAGTAAACTAAGAAGTACGAACTTTGGAGGCGATTCCAATAAAAACAAAAAAGTTTTTCTCACTAAGATTAGTTTTTCGACCGATCGTTCCTATGACAGCTATATGCTATAGTCATCCGATCCGGCCGGTTCCGACAAATGTGCAGCGTATATGTACCAAAAGACTTCGTGCAAAGTTTGTTGAAGATAGCTTTCAAAATGACGAAGGAAATAGCATAGAAACAGACAGACGGACGGACAGGGCCAAATCAACTCAGCTCGTCGTGCTGATCAAGATTATATAAAGGGTGATTTTTTAGCTATTATCTTTTTGGCAACACTGGTTTTAACAGCTCACGCACGTTTCGTGTTTTGTTTCACTGTCAAACATCTTCAGTTTGGTCTATAATTTAACCATGAATCGTCTTACAAACGAACAACGCTTGCAAATTATTGAATTTTATTATCAAAATGCGTGCTCTGTTAAGAAAGTTCATCGCGCGCTTCTTCCATTTTATGGTCAGTTTAATCGACCCACTGAAGCGGCTATTCGGGCTATTGTGACTAAATTTCGCACCAAATTTACATTGTTGGACATTAAACCACCAACACGCTTACGTAGAGTGCGAACTGAAGAAAATATCGCAGCTGTATCGGCCATCAATTATCGATTCGTCGCCGTTCGCAGCAATTGGGCCTCTGTTACTCAACAACGTGGAAAAATTTTGCGGAAGGATTTAGGTGTGAAGCCTTTCAAAATACAGCTGGTGCAAGAATTGAAGCCGAACGACCTACCGCAACGTAGAATTTTTGGTGAATGGGCTCTTGGAAAGTTGGCCGAAGATCCACTTTTTTACCGAAAAATTGTGTTCAGCGACGAAGCTCATTTTTGGCTCAATGGGTACGTAAATAAGCAGAATTGTCGATTTTGGAGTGAATATCAGCCAGAAGCATTGCAAGAGCTACCAATGCATCCAGAAAAAGTCACAGTTTGGTGCGGTTTATGGGCTGGTGGCATCATTGGACCGTACTTCTTCAAAGATGATGCAAATCGTAACGTAACTGTGAATGGTGAGCGCTACCGTGAGATGATATCCAATTTTTTTTGCCCAAAATGCAAGAGCTTGACTTGCATGACATGTGGTTTCAACAAGACGGTGCCACATGCCACACAGCAAGCGCAACAATGGACTTATTGAGAGGCGAGTTCGGTGAACATTTTATTTCACGTTCGGGACCGGTCAATTGGCCGCCTAGATCGTGCGATTTAACGCCTTTAGACTATTTTTTGTGGGGCTATGTTAAAGCTCATGTCTATACAGACAAGCCCGCTTCAATTGACGCATTGGAAGACAACATTGAAGCATTTATTCGTGAGATACCGGCCGAAATGTTGGAAAGAGTATGCCAAAATTGGACTAAGCGGATGGACCATTTGAGGCGCAGTCACGGTCAACATTTGCATGAAATAATCTTCAAACATTAAATTATATGGACCGTACTATCGATTCAAATAAAGGTTTCATGCATTTTTCTGAATTTTATGTGTTTTATTTTTTTTTTTTTTGAAAAACTTTCCTATAGCTCTTTAAAAATCACCCTTTATACTTTATGTGGAGATGCTTCCTTCAATGCGTTACAAACATCCGGACAATTTTATAATATTCCCTGCAAGAGTATAGAAATTTAATTTGGTTCTGGTTTAAGAATGGTTTCTAAGCTAATTAAATCTTCTTCCAGTGACTGCTATATGTCAAATACCGAAAACTTAAGTTTATCTCGTATACTCGTAAGTTTATCTGACCATTCTGGCCCGTAGTAAAATAAAATTTTGGTTTACTATTTTTTTGAAACTAAAAATAAAAAAATCGCAAAATTTTTATTTTACTACGGGCCAGAATTTATTGTCATCTTATTTTTTTTGTTCAGACGCTTCTGAGGGCCGTAGTGGCGCCAGCTCTGCGTTTTTGAGGGCAACTTTGCCGATCAGTCTATGGCAGTATTCGAAAGCGAATTTTTTTATATTCTTTATGTTATAATTTTTAAAGGAACTAGGGCTTAAGTTGGTTTAAAGGTGGAAACCGATTTCAATTGGGTTCAAGTTTTTAAGATTTTGTAATTTTGGTATTTATAAATTTAATTTAAATTTAGTTATGAACAATTTTAACTGAAGCTTAATTAATAAAATTTTCAGAGCATTCAAAAGTCGTTTGAGTTTCAGCTGGTTCCTTAGCTTGTTGCATATTTGTTATCAGCATATTTCTTGTTTCTGACATTTTTTTCTGTATTGTTGGTTTGACCTCGCACTAAGCGCCGGGCCACGCCTCCGGCCTCCACCCTCCCTCCCTCCCCCTCCTCCACCCCAACCAACCAACATACATACAAACATCTAGCCACAGACGAGGCAAATTGCATTTTCAACACTTTTGTTTATGCAGAAAAATATTTATGCAGGAGTCTCCGTCGCTTTTGGTGTATGTGTGTGGGAGAGGCTTAAAGCCTTGCCTCCTCCATGTGCCACCATGTGGGCACTCAACCCCCACCCACCCAGCCCCTCTTTGGCCGCCTCTTTTTGTATGCTCCTGCATAATGCAATGCAAACATGATTAATGCAAATGTTTTGCGTGGTGGGCGTGGCCAGGAGGCGGCAGTATGAGGTGTTGCTTTACATTTGCATTTTGGCTTACGATGTGCCAGTGCCAGTGCCAGGCCAGCGCCAGGAGAAGGATGCACAGCCACCGACCGCAGCGCTAACCGCCAACATTGCCGCACTTAGTTGCTATCTAAGCAGCAGCAGCAACAGGAACAACAATCGCAATCGCTTGGCCGCATATTTCATGCACTTTACGGGTTTGGCTATAACTTGGTGAATTTATGAATTCAGATAAGAAAAGGCCTTTGGAATATTTCAAAATATTTGCGGGGTTTCGTCCTTTTATTTGGCATTTTCCTCAGCCTCAACAAGATTTAGAAATTTATTGAGTTTTTTTTTTTTTTTTTTGGAACCTGTCCAAGTGTCTCAAAGTCCGCTGGTTTGTACTGCCACTGCCATCATTTGCCATTACCATTTTGAGCCTGGCGCTCGCCATCAACTTGGCGTGTTTATGGGCTAAGCGGCACAATTAACATGTCGCGGCTTTTAGCGTCTGCGTCTCCGAATCCGACTCCGACTCCGTCCTCCTCCTCGTCGTCGACAGCAGCAGCTTGCACAAAATGACATATGAGGCGCATAATTGAAACTTCAAAGGAGACGGGGCGCAGGCGAGGCATAAATTAGGCGGCTGATCGGCGCGACGGCAACCGCCATGCCAAGGTGAGCCGCGCCGATGATGATGAGGAGGAGAAGAAGACGTTCGTTCCATTAGCAACGGTAGCCTCTCCCGCTGTCGTGCGCCGCGCCGCGCCCTTCCATTAACACAACACTTATGCCCCCTCCCCTCTCCCTCTCCCGCACATTAGAAGATTCTTGTACCAACATGGAAATCAATAAAAATCTGCGTGTGCGGCGATCAGTCAAGTTTCTAGTTTCTCTCTCTAGTCAAGTTCAAGTTGAGCTGGGAGAAAAATGTTGTCTCATTGTCGGCATTTATGTTTCGCCCTGTAAATGCGCCGATTTCCATATTTTACGCCATAAATTAAACACTTGAAAAGACGCGGCGGCGGCGGCGACCACTTAAAGTATGTTTCGAAAATTGAAATGTTCAATGCAAAGTGAAATCTGGAAAGCGCAGCTGTTGATAAGGAAATGAACACAGTTTGTCTGGCTTTGATAAGTTCCTTTCCGTTTTCGTTTAATAAGCGGAAGAAGCGGAACAAAAGTGTGGGAAAATTTTGTGGAAATCAAAGCCACTTGAACAATGCAATGAACTGAACCAAAACACGCAACAAATCTGTCCATATGGGAAGACACCTTCCTAGACACTTGGCAGGCAAGCTTAAGCACGGCCAGACACGCCAATGACAACAAAAAGTCAATAGACAAGACAAGTGAAATGCAAGCAAAAGGAAAAGCTGGATGGACACGAAAATGTCAAAAATTCTGTAAACTCTAAATGAAGGAAAATGGTTGAAAGAAGTTTACACAATGTTTATGTTTTAATTAGGGATGCAAGCGGTTTCCAAGACAAGGAAAAACTGTTTACTTGGGAAAATAATAAACCGAAAATGAATACAGTTCGATTCGTTTTATCAACTTGTTAAATAAGAATATTTTTGAAATAGGATGGAATGACATATGGGAACAATTTTGATTAGAGCTTTTCGTCTAAGTCCTTGATGTAAACGAGTCTCCGCACAATCTGTTTGAAGAGGTTGATACACAATTGTGACCTTTTTCCATTAACCAATAATTGAGATAATAATGGTCCTTAAAATTTAAAGTATCATTCCGGCCTAGGCTTAGTCTGCTGATGAGTAGTGCAGGAGATCCTTAAAATAGCTGCAAGCCTCACAAATTCTGAAGAAGTTCGTGAAGTATAAGTTCAGTTCGAGGACTGTTTCCGTCACATCGATCCTGAGGTTACGGATCGAACGTTACATCTAAATTATATTATTTTCTACTACATAGTTTAACGCCGAGTCCGAACGGCAGTTTGAGAAGTTTTTTAATGGCTAATTACTTCAAAGCTGGCGCCAACAGCAGTGAAGGTGACCGGGTGAGTAAGTTTTTTCAAAGAAAAAACTTTTTCATTAGATGTTCCGCGGCGGGATCGAACCTCTTGCACAGAGATCACACACACTACCCGCTGAGCCACACCCGGCCATATATAAAATCTTCATGATAATCTAAGATCATTATAAAGTACGATCATTACCACCCGTACAACCCGAGTGTCTTCCTTATAATCTGATCTCACAGGAAAATTGAGTACATTTAAAGATTTTTTGAGAGTTAACTATTAATTCTTTCCTATAATCACAACTAATATGGGTTTTTTTTAAATTTCGCGATTTTTTTGAGAGTTTATTCCTTTTGCCGACCTTACAGTAATAGCCGGTCTGCAAGCTACAGCTTGCACCCCTTTCAGTAGCTCTATAGGATGCGATGTGTTTAGAAGATTGGTGCCGTCGTTTGCTCGCCAGCTCCGGCACTACTACCGATCTACCGATTAAGATTGTTGCGCAGTCTCAGCAGCTCTCGGCGGGTTTTGCAGATTTTTCGAAGAAGTTTCTGGACTTCTCAGTACTCTCAACCGTCTTGCTCTTTTTATACCCGTTACTAGTAGAGTAAAAAGGTTAAACTGATGTCGTGCAAATATATGTAACTGGCAGAAGGAATCATCTCCGATCAGCATCAACATCTAGATTTTGGAGACTAGAAGGGCTTTATGTAGACTCCTATTGTCCCTACGCAGATCAAGTTTATTTCAAATATTGGCCACACCCCCTTCCGTCCCCACCATAAAAAATGTTGAATAACTCCTACAATTTGTAAGATGTCAAGCTCATATTTTGCACATACACTAGTGCCCAATATCTCTGAAAGTTTCATAAGAATTGGATAATAAATGGCAGAGTTATAAAGGTTATAAAAATCGTTGCATTCTTTTTGGCGCTACTGCGTTTTCCATACATTATGTTGAAATGATCACATAAATATTAATGCTCTGTTAATTAACATAGGGAAAGGCTATTAAACAAGAGCAAAAGATCGACACCCATCGACTTTGCATGATGACGTTAAGAAGCCACTAAGCTCCGTCAAAATAGGAAAAAACCTCTCCGAGCCTTTCGATAACAACAGAGGTTTTAGGCAGGGTGACACCTTATCAGTGAGTTCTTTAATCTGCTGATGGAGTACATGCTGCGCCAGTGCCCAAATGCTAACAGAACGGGCACCATCTTTACCAGAGATAACATGCTACTTGCATATGCCTATGATATTGATATCATCCACAAAAACCAATCTGCGGTAAAACGGGCGTTCTCAGAGATAGAGAAGCAGTCAAAACTTATGGGCTTAGCGGTAAATGAGGATAAGACGAACTACCTACTATTAACGCGCAGGGAGTCTACGCTTGGACAATCTGTTGCAGTGGGAGACTACAACTTCAAGGTTGTTCTGGTATTTGTCTACCTCGGAACGACGATAACCAGCGACAACAACACCAGTCTGGAAATCCGAAGAAGAATTACTCTTGCAAACCGATGTTATAACGGGCTCAATAAGGAGTTCAAGAGCAGAGACCTCACTCTGAAAACGAAAATTGCGCTATACAAGTCGTTTATCATTCCAGTCCAGTCCTGCTATACGGCGAAGAAGCATGGACAATGTCATCAACGGATGAGGCGGCAATTGGCGTGTTCGAGAGAAAAGTTCTTCGGAGGATTTATGGACCTCTAAACGTTGGCGACGAATTTCGCCTCCGAATAAATCACGAACTGTACGAGCTCTATGGGGACACTAAGCTTGTCCAGCGCATAAAACAACAGCGGCTGCGCAGGGTGGGACATGTTACCCGCATGGATGTTAACGCTCCAGCAAAACGGGTGTACAATCGGCATCCGAACGAATTAGGAGGCAAGCCCCGGCCGGGTCGACCGAAGCGGAGATGGCGCGACCAGGTGCAGGTAGATATTGCGGAGCTGGGTGTATCCTCCTGGTGGAATGTCGCTCGGGACAGAGGCGAGTGGAGGGCATTAGTGGCAGCGGCCGAGACCGTAAAACGGTTGTGATGATTTTATTACCATCAAATGGCCAAAGAAAAAGAAGAAGAAGAGGATCGAGTACTTAGTATCGAGTACTTAGTATTGAGAACTTAGTATCGAGTACATAGTATCGAGTACTTAGAATCGAGTACTGATTATCGAGCTCTTAGAGTCGCGTACTGAATATCGTATAATGAGTATCGAGCACTTAGTATGTAGTACTTAGTTATAAGTGCTGAATATCGAGTACTTCGTAACGAGTACTGAGCATCGAGAATTTAGTAACGAGTACTAATTATCGTTTACTTAGTTATAAATGCAGAGTACCGAGTTTTGAGTATCGAGTATATAAACACACAACCACAACAAGTATGTCAAAGTTGAAGCATATCGCATACAACATGTTTTACATCAAGGCACTTACGAAAGTCCCGTATTTTGATCCCGAAATACTTGGCCTTAGACTGTTTTGGGATATGATAAGTACATTTTCGAAACATTTTAAAATCTTTATGATCCCACTTTTAGATCCAAATAGCCTTAAGTCAATCCCTATTAGCTCTCAAAACAAAATTTGTATACTTAAAATAAATAAATGTTTTTTTTCTTTAAAAGTCTTACTTAAGGGGGTCTTCTCATTGAGCAACTTTTTTTTTCGACTTTTTTTTTTGCATTTATTTATAGCTTGGATATTCAAAAATATCCCCCCCCAAAGGATTTTCGAAAACTCGAATTAGTTTAGGAGATATAGTCCTTTTAGTGACCCCATGTGACCTAAAATCCCAAGCAACTGCAAACTTAAAGCGTTTATCTCGAAACCACGTTTTTCGAACTGGCGGCCATGATATCTCCAGTTCAACTGAACCGATTTTCATGAAACAAAGTGGAATCGACACAGAATTGTCACCATTCTCGGGTGAACCTCGACCATAATTTTAAAAAAATTTTTACTATTTTTTTTTTTACACTAAACTACAAAAAAAAGCCGCCCGAAATTTAAATTTTTTTTGAATGGCCGCCATTTTGTCAAAAAAAAATCACAAAATTAAGTTTGAGGTTCACCCGAGAATTACATCTATACTGATTATAACCCCGTTTTTTTTTTCATTTCGGACGCTCCGGAGACCCGGAATCGTGGCCGCCGTGACGACACCTTTTTTTCACCACCAACTTTGAAGTCTCATTACTTTTTGAACAGCCCTCGTATCGAGGCAAAAAAATTTTTTATTTACTTTGAACCTTTTGTAATACAATAAATAAAAAAGTTTTCAATTATTCTTTGCGTTTTCAAATAAGAATTTTTTTAAAAAGGGTCCAAAAAACGGGTTTTGAATGAGAAGACCCCCTTAAAGTATGACAAATTATTGATGCAAGATTGTATTATTCTTATTTAAATAAAACTAGGTTGTTGCTGGACTTGAGAATGGTCTGAGCTTAATATTAGTTTATACTTGTATTCTTACTCTATGCGATCGATCTAGAAAATACTACAAATACGGGCAATCCCACCGCTCTTTTAATTCAGCTACTGCGAAGTTTCGAATAAAATGTTAACCCTCACGTTTCAGTACCGTTTCTTCACCAACACTCCTCCATTTGCTTTCCCAAAGAAGTCAGTTGCCCTTTTGTTTGCGCTTTATCCAAAGTCATCTGCAATTATAACCGAGTCCCAGGCCATGAGTTGCCAATTTCTTAACCCCCCGCTTTTCCCACACAAACAAAATTCCCTGCTCAACCTGTGCCCGTGCCCACCCATTCAATCAACATACAACATAAATATTGCCACTGCTGCAAGTGCACCGCATGTGTCCCTGTTAATGAGTAAATTTCGTTATGCGATTGCCCAAGGACAGGAAAATATTAGCCACAAAACACGCCCCGCATAAAAAACGGGCAGGAGATGATGATGTTGTTGTTGATGGAGATGGAGTGGTGGAATAAGCGTTGCACGCGCCGGACACGCAGCGTGACAAAATCGCGCAATATGGGTGAAAAACAATTTCCCAGGCCGCAGGCGAACGAAAAGTGTTGAGTATAAAAGTCAAAGGATCAACGCCTCGAAAAAAAGTGCATATGAAACATAAAAAAAAAGAGAAAGGAAGTTGAGACACACGTGCCCCATAATGAAAACGGAACGAAGCGCGAACCCACCCCACTCTCTGGAAGCAGCAGTGTCTTCCGCTCTCCCGGGGGAGTCGAAGTCACCGTCGTCAGTGGCCAGCGGCACGTGGTCGGGTCACGTGGCCGCTGAAGAGAAAACAATAGACCTAACAACTTCCAGTGAGCGACGGCGGGCAATCAGGCATGGCCATAGGATTGGGTTATCCAAGTAAATGTTCATCTTCCTGCCACAACTCCTCGGCGGCACAAATTGTTAGTATAAACAACACGTGCCGGCCATTCTGGAGTCAGGGACAAGTGCAAGGCGTTGCCCGCTCCCCCCACAAATCATTTGGCGACAATTTATTAGAGCAGTTGATTCTCTTGCCATCTCGATCGATGCGATGTCCCGCAGCCAAATTGCACAGTTCCTGCCGCGGCACGCGCCATTCAATTGACGCTTTCCAAAAGTGATTAACGCATTAGCAGCTGGCCAAGCAAATCGCTTTTCCCACTAAATGCCAAATGCAAATCGAATTTACTTGCGACGCTTTCGGCCATTTCGCCGGCATGAGCCGCTTTACCTACCTGAGACACAAGGCAGCAGACTTTAAGATGCTCTCATGCTCAAAGTAAGCGGCTTAGTTCTCATTTGACGCATAGAGAAAAAAAAAATAGAATAGAAATAATAATAGAAAAGCCGCTGTAGGCGTGAAAAGCGCTGCGATGGCGACAAAGGCGGCACTTTTTCCTTTGGTCCCTCCTCTCTCGCTCACTCAGGTTACAACTATCCGATTAGCCTAATGCCCGAAAATGCCCTGAGCCTGGCCAAGATGCTCGTGCGATTATCTTCAACCGAGATAAAAATGATGATGATGATGCTGCATTATGTCATTGGGTTTTTCTACACCTTTTCTTAGCCTGCTTATCGTTTGATGTGATCGAACGTCAATGCAGCTGACCTCTGAATTGGATGGGGAGAGGGAAACACCTCTTCTTTGCTCCTCCATATGACTCAATTGTATTGCGGCTTAGGGACGGATAGAGTATACAAATTTAAGTATTTAGAACAAAATAGACTTATAAGGCTAATGAAAAATGCGAATTATTTTAACGAGAAAAAATGGGAGAAACCCTACAGAGGGGGGGGAAATTGGTTTGGTGTTCCGGAAAGGGTTATATGTTTACAAAGTACAAAAAAAAAAAAAAAGAAAAATATTAAAAAAGAAAAGAAAAAGGTTAAAACAAAGAAAATAAACCACAAACAACAAAAAAATTTTTTTTATCTTGATCCGCGCGTCCAGTTTGTTTGTTTTCCCGCTGCCCCCTTTCTCCGTCCGTCCTTGGTTATCTCTCCCTTTCCCCCTCCCCTTCTATCCTTTTTCCACCGCCAGGTTTAAACTTAACCTCACCAAACTTTGCACAAAAGTCTTTTGGTACAAATACGCTGCACATTTGTCGGAACCGGCCGGATCGGATGACTATAGCATATAGATGCCATAGGAACGATCGGTTAAAAAAACAAGTCTTAAAGAGAAAAACTTTTTGTTTTTAATGGAAACGCCTCCAAAGTACGTATTTCTTAGTTTACTATCCCTTCCCATGATTTCACTAAGTTTTGTCGAAATCGGATGACTATGGCATATAGCTGCCATAGGAACGATCGGTCGAAAAACTAGTTCTAGTGAGAAAAACTTTTTTATTTTTAATGAAAACGTCCTTATCATTGGCATACACTTAATCTGTATACTTTTAGCACAATTCTACAAAGATTGGTTGAAATCGGATGACTATAGCTATAGCTCCCATAGAGAAAAACTTTTTCTTTTTAATGAAAACGTCCTTATCATTGGCATACACTTATTTTATTTACTTTGGACACATTTCTACAAAGTTTTATCAAAATCGGATGACTATAGCATATAGCTGCAGTATGAATGATCGGTCGAAAAGAAGTTGAAGTGAGAAAAACTTTTTGTCTTAAATGACATCGCCTCCAAATTTCGCAATTAACAGTGTATTATGCTTTTCCATGATTTCATCAAGTTTAATAGAAATCAGACATCTTTATAGTATAGATCCCATAGAAAAGTAACGTCCAAAAAGTAGTCTTAGAAAAACTTTTTTGTTATCAATGGAAGCTTGTGTACAAAACTTCGGCCGAGCCGAAGTTAGCTTACCCCTATTTTTCTAAATAAGACTACTTTTCGGACCTTACTTTTCTATAGGGGCTATAGTTTAAAGATGTCCGATTTCAACCAAACTTAGTGCAATCATGGAAAAGCATAACAAACTGTTAATTACAAAATTTGGAGGTGATCCCATTAAACAAAACAGTTGTTCTCACTAGGACTTATTTTTCGACCCATCATTCGTACTGCAGCTATATGCTATAGTCATCCGATTTTGACAAAACTTTGTAGAAATGTGTCCAAAGTATATAAAATAAATATATGCCAATGAAAGGGACGTTTCCATTAAAAACAAAAAGTTTTTCTCTCAAGAACTAGTTTTTCGACTGATTGTTCCTATGGCAGCTATATGTTATAGTCATTTGATTTCGACCAAACTTTGTAGAATTGTGAAAAGTGTATAAAATAAGTGTATGCCAATGATAAGGTCGTTTTCATTAAAAACAAAAAAGTTTTTCTCACTAGAACTAGTTTTTCGACCGATCGTTCCTATGGCAGCTATATGCTATAGTCATCCGATTTCGACCAAACTTAGTGAAATCATGGGAAAGGATAGTAAAATAAGTGTACGTTTTGGAGGCGTTTTCATTAAAAAAACAAAAAAAATTTTTCTCACTAGAACTAGTTTTTCGACCGATCGTTCCTATGGCAGCTATATGCTATAGTCATCCGATCCGGCCGGTTCCGACAAATGTGCAGCGTATTTGTACCAGAAGACTTCGTGCAAAGTTTGGTGAGGATAGCTTTAAAACTGACGGAGGAGATAGCATAGAAACAGACAGACGGACGGACGGACAGACGGACAAGGCTAAATCAACTCAGCTCGTCATGCTGATCAAGAATATATATACTTTATGTGGTCGGAGATGCTTCCTTCTATGCGTTACAAACATCCGGACAATTTTATAATAATCAAACCATTTCATTCATTCAGGGTAAATAAAACTATGTAGGGTATTTCTGCGCGCTAATTTCAATGAAAGCGAACCAACGAAACCAAAATCAAAACGGTTCGGTTGGGTCATTTAAAGGAGCAAAATTGGAAATTGTTTTCCTACCTTATCGTCCTTATCGATGCCGGATTTATGTGGCTGCCCACTATTTTAAAACATGTGATCTCGTACATCTCCTGCAATTGTCCACCGACCTCTAAGTAAGCCTGTCATCAGTTAACGTTCCTTCTTTGGAAGTTGCCAATATATTAGTGTGCGTACCCCTTTTCTTTACGGGGCGATATTCTCATTTTTCTGTCGTGCTACTTCACCTCAATCAAACTTTAGCACGGCTTTCAAAGTGAAGTCATTATGGACTATTCAAATTTTCTCTTCGAAATTAGGTCACATATTCACTTTAGAAATCATAATATTTCAAGTATTGGAGTAAAAGTTCGAGGAAAAGACACTTTAGGTGAGCTTTGACATGTTAAAAAGCTTTTTGGTATGAAATATCATTCTCTGGCAAACTGTTAAATATTTTGAGGATTAACCAGACCAAATAGAGTAGGTTCATGCCAAAAACTTGGGGTTTAGTACCTCAACAACCTGAAACTGAACTAGTACTTTATACTCTGTTCCAACCCCATGGACCCAACTTTATGTTACATCAAATGGTATAGGATACCTTTTTTATGGTTTTCAAACTTCTGCACCTTCAAAAGCCCAAAAAAACATTCTGACTTAAGGACATTTGTGAGTTTTAGACTTAAGAACGGGTTTGAAGGTTTAAGATTCGCTGAAATTAAGGGCGATGCTTAAACAGAAAGAAGTTTTTGACGTCATTTCGCAACGATATAATCAAGGAATTAATTTAAGAGTTGAGACAGGTTGAAAATCATTGCGATTCAAGAACAGAAATGAGTTTTTGTAATGCAGTGCTCAGAATTGAGGGCAAATCGGGACTTATCAGCCTTATTCTCAATTCCACTTACACAAAAGTTTTGTGATTTAAAACCGGTTATTGTACTAGATTTGGCCTCTAAATCACAAATCTTTTGCGAAAGTGGAATTGAGATCTAGGCTGTATAACTATGAATGGCTTTAAGGCTTAAGACTTATTGAAATTAAGGACGATTCTTGAGCAGAATTCCGTTCTTGTCAACTTTACGGACTACAGCATAATCGAAAGTCCGGAAAAAATAACTTTCCAAGCAGATTTTAGCAAAATTCCAGGCGTTATACTTAAGTACAGACTTAGAAGCGTTGAGATTTGGCGGAATTAGGAGCGTTCCTAGAACAGAAATGAGTTTTAGTCATTTGTTTAAACTTTCCTTAACTTCAGATTGGCGAAAAAACGTGTCGTTATACTTAAGAACGGCCTACTGAGAAAACTTTATGAAGTTTGCTTCGTCCAGTGTAAATTGTATTAGAAATCTGTGATTCAAGTATTCTTGGTGAATGCCCCCAATGATAAGTGTCTCAAGGCACTAGGGCAATTTTCCGATTTTGTTTGATAGAAATTATTACAAACCAAAGTTTCAGATCAAAAATATGGTTAACTTTTTGAATATTTTCCATGCTTCGACCAATTTTCTTTCCACTCAAACGATCGCCAAGCTTTTTTCATTGAACAAATCCTTTGAAAGTGCCATTAAAGTGTCTTAACTTTTGAGGGATTTTTTGTTCGTCTGGTTGTTGGCTTTCACTGCACACACACAAAACTCCACTCCGGGCGGAGAGTGAACTGACAAAACTACTTGTACGTCCTCGTACCCACTCGTAGTTAGTTTCAGTTTCCTCTTGTTTCGGGGGTTAGAAAATTTATGATCCTAGTTGTTGAAATGACGACGAACTTTTTGCTTTTGTCGAGGGAGAGACTTGGACTTGGAGTTGGCTTGCTGCCCTTTTGGACGGCGCAGTAGTTGTTGAGTATCATCTGCTTAATCACCAAAAATAGCCACCATATGGCACACGAATGCCAGCCCGTGTCTGGTTGTGTTGCTGGGACTTCAAAGGAGGAGCGCTTTGCTTTTTGCACGCACTGTGTGTGTGCGAATGTGTGTGCCAATAATTTATTCATATGCGCTTACAAGTCACTAATGTTGTTGCTGCCGCTGCTGCCTGTTTACCACAGACAATTTATGCACGCTTTTGCCAGAAAAGCCGCAGTCCATATTTTCCCTTTTTGGGAGTTTTTCTGCGTCTGCTTCTGCGTTTGTTTGACTTAAAGGCGCATTAAAGTGAGGGAAAAACTTGCTCGGAGGAGGCACTAAGCCGCTTAGTTTGATAACTCTCAACTCGAAATCAAAATCGAACTCCAACCAATAAATCATAAGGCGAAGCGTTCAAGCGTCGCGACGCCGCTGATGCTAATGTGCTTGAGGAACGCTTAAGGTTGTCCGCGCGTCAGGAATTCGCGTCCCAGCTGATAAGCGGCTGCCACTACCTGAGAGAGGCTCTGCCTCAGCGTCGCCTCAGACATAGTCCACGCAATACCAGAAGCCCGAAAATCAATTGCGTATTTATTGGTCACAATCAATGCGGCGCGACAACGAAAGAAGAGGAGGAAGCCAGAGGCTAATGATCGCCCACGGCGATGGCGAGTCAACCGCAATAAGCCGCCGGCGTCAGCTGCACCCATTTCATTATGAGCGCATTTTGACTGAAGATCGCTTGTCCAGTGTCGTCTGATCCGATCCTTTGGCATGTCAGTTGCGTCATGGCTTTGGTATGCCAGCGGCATATTCCTACTTACTACCTGTTTGCCCAGGCATTTGTGCTCAGTTGTAAATCACTCGTCTAGGAAGTTCTCACAGCGTGTGCCATTTCCTGTTACCTAAATTTGTTATGACCTTGCCAAAAATAAAGGGTAGACAACCCTCAAACTGAGTACTTTGATTTTTAGAATTGATTGCTTAAGGATGAAAAAATAGGGCTTTCTATGTTGAAGTCTGTGTTTTCTTACTGCTCATCTTTTGTCCATTGACTTTCAAGGTATATTTTCAGGCTGCACTACAAATTTTCAGTTCATAGCTCAAAGAATTTCTGGGATATGGCTCTGAAGCACTCTTGAACCGGTTCGAAAGGATCACATAACAGTTGATTCCAGTTTAGTTTGTTTGTTCCATACAAATTTTTTCCAAAATTGAAATCACACCTCAAAATATTTTATGCCAAACTTACAAACTGACTGGCAAATCAATTGCCTGAAAAAAAGTTTTTTCAAAACAAAATTTTCCGGGCAATTTTTTTTAACTGTGCCTAGGGTTCAGATTTTCTCCAGCTGGGGTCAGATTTTCAAACATCGGGAAATCACGGCTACTTATTTTGAATATTATTCCGACAAACCTAGTTTCAAGTCAGTCAGATGAAAAATTGTTCTTATCAGGTCAGCAAACACTCCGGGGTCAAGCCCTCAAAACTTTTTGGGTTTGGTTTCACAGAGCTGGTTCGAAAGGTCGTTAAGCTGAGCCAAGTTTCGAGCCGGGGTTCAGGAATAATTTTGACTTTTACTCGCTATTACTGCTAATCAATACAAGATTTGTGAGACTAGAAAGTTCTTTACAATAAAGCATTCGAATTTTGAGGCAATCTTTAAATTTTACGAAAAGAAGCCATATATTATAGTCTTTAACCGATCAAAAGTTTGTCACTTTGTCCCTATTTTCTAGCGCCTTAACTAATCATTTCATATTATCTTTATCAGAGGATGAACATGATAAAGATTCTTTGATATTTTTATTTATTAGTTACTTTTGTCGATTATACAGCAAAAAGTTTAATTTCCAAGCTGTTTTTGTTTTAAGGTCAAAGTAATTGGTTTCTTCGATACCAAGATCCAGATATAGGAATTGGGATTGAATTTAGAATGTGTGAACGTCTTTCTAAGTATGTACGAACACTTTAAGGTAGAAAAATAGAGGAAAGTTAACTTCCCTTCCTTTTGTATACCCTTGCAGCCTCCATTAAAAACAAACAAGAAAGAAAGTCGGTCAAGCCCGACTATAACATACTCTGTACCTGTCAAGTGCTGCCCATCACCGTTGCGACCTGTGCTGTCGGTTTGTTTTCCTTATAACTCGACAACCGTTCATACGATCTTTACAATTCCCTAAGCTGATCGATAAATAATCTTGATCTCAACATATGTCCAGAAGGTTCGAACCTTCTATCTATAAAACTGATATGACGTTTTTTCTAAACTTCATCTGCCTGCAAGTATAAGAAGCTTATGTTCCATACACGTCGAACCTTTTTCTCTTACTATCTTTGAGATCTGTTTGTTCATACCGACAGATAGACGGACAGAGGGACGGACTTCGCTAGATCGACTCGCCTGTTGATGCTGATCAGAATATATATACTTTATTGGGTCGTAAATGCCTCCTTCTGGCAATATTTGCAAAAGAATGTAAAGTAGTTAGGGCTTTGTTTGGTTATATCTGATTTTAAATTTAACAATTTGAATTGTAAAAGTAAGAGCATAAAGGAGAAACCTAATTTTTTTCATACACCGACGGGCACCATAGCAATTTGTATATCGATAGTGGTCTACATCCAAAGTTCTATATATTTTTTGAAATTTAACATTTTAACCAAAGAAGTTGTTGCCGATATTCCCATTTTGAGCATTTCTTGACATATTCTGTAGGCATTCAACATTGATATTCAAACAATGTACAACTTTTTCTCAGCTTAACACTAAATGTTATCAAAAAGCTATATGATTTTTTAGACGCAGATATTACAAAATTAAGAAGTGGGTTGGTGGCAAATTCGTCGCATTCTTCCGAAGCATTTGAAGGTGTTGAAAGTTGTTCGTGACTATTTCCGATCCAACGATCTATTAGGGACGACTGCTCATTTTTCAGTATATTCTGACCGATGACCGGAATTTGTCCCATGAAAAACTTGGGCATAATAAAGTCGCTGTTTTGGACACTGTTGACAAACAGTGACTTCACTGTTAAGTCACTATTTTACAGTTTAGTCACTGTTTTGGTCACTGTTTGGTCACTGTTTTGGTCACTGTTTGGTCACTGTTTTAATCACCGTATTGGTCACTGTTTCGGTCACTGTTTGGGTCACTAATTTGGTCACTATATTGGTCACGGTTTTTTCACTGTTTTGGTCACTGTTTCAGTCCCTGTTTTAGTCACAGTTTTCGTCACTGTTTTAGTCACTGTTTTGGTCAATGTTTCGGTCACTGTTTTAGTCACTTTATTAGTCACTGTTTTGGTCACAGTTTTCGTCACTGTTTTGGTCACTGTTTTCGTCACTGTTAAGGTCACTGTTTAGGTCACAGTTTTGGTCACTGTTTTGGTCACTGGTAATCTACCACCACACACTCACAATCCTCCTGCTGTTATGGCTGTCTTGCAAAGACCAAAGCTACTGACTTTGCAAAGACAAAAGCGTAGCCAAAGAAATCTGTCGCAAAGACAATCGTGTTTTGGATCCCCCAGTCGACCGTCCGAAAAAGAGCTTTGCTCTAAAAATTTTTTTCTAAATTTCCTATCAAAAAGTTTTTTATTACTGCTTGGAGAGTTGAGACAAGAATAGCCGCAATTGTTGCCCGAATGGATTGCTTTAGTTCATTCAAATTTGTAGGTTTCGTTTTGTTTGCAATAACCCCACAAGAAAAGGTCAGGTGCAGTATGGTCAGGCGATCTGGGGGGTCAACGGATTGTGGAGTTTCAGGATATCAGCCTATTGGGAAATTTTCGTGGCAATTCTGTCATAACAGTCTGGGCTATGTGAGGAGTTGCACCATCTTGCTGAAACAACACAGAGTTAAAAGGAATTCTCTTTCGGCGTAATTCTGGATAGAAAAACTCTCTCAACATGCTCAAGCAACGGTTTCCAGTAACAGTAACGGTGTGACCGTTTTTTTCGAAGATGTAGAGCCCGACAATGCAGCATGATGAAACTGCACACCACACTGAGACACGAAGTGGCTGCAATTCCGTCTCATGGAGTATCTGTGTGTTGGAAGCACTCTATATTCGACAATTTTGTTTGTTTATGTTGCCGTTTAAGTCGAAGTAGGCCTCGTCAGACATCAAAAAGACAGTTCAACATGTTTTCCTCCTCTTTCACCATTTAAAGCATCTTCTGGCAAAATTCCAAGCGAATCGGCAAGTCTGCTGCATTCAGTTTGTTGACCATTTGAATTTTATATGGGAATACGTTGAAATCATTGTGCACAATTGGCTGCAATGACTGTCTGCCTCTACCCATTTGAGCAGATAAGTTCCTTGTCAAAACTCTTGGATACCCCAGAGGGGTAAAGTACGAGTTCTAGCACGATTCGGGTTTGAATCAACCTCTAAAGGTTTGAAACATTCCTGAAAAGTGTGCATCATTCCGAAAAGTCGAATTTCAATCTTAGATCCGTACTTGAAAGTCAAATTGTCCCGACTCCAGTTTGAAATGAGTACGGATGTCCTCTATCAAAGCGAAAGAGCGAAAGAAACCGAAAGCAAGAAAATCTCTCTCACCGATACAATGAGGCTAAATGGGTACACACACATACGCTCCAAATAACTTAACGTTAAATTTTTTGTGTCGATTTGTACACCTAAGTAAATGTAAAATGGCTTGACACAGCCCCAAAGGGCCAAAGACGAGCTCCTCTCAATCTCTTGGCTTGTGCGCTTCTAAGTTTCGCACAAGAGAAAGGGACTTACACCTTAACGCCGAATCCGAACGGTAGTTTGCAAGGCTAATTACTACAAAGCTGGCGCCAACAGCAGTGAGGGGTGACCGGGTGTGTAAGTTTATTCAAAGAAAAAACTTTTCATTTGATGTTCCGAGGCGGGATTGAACCCACGACCTCTTGCACAGCGGTCGCGCACACTAGCCGCTGAGCCACACCCGGACCCACCTACACCTATGACGCCTTGGAATTCCCAAATAGTTATGGCAATGCTGGCATGAGGAGGAAGTTGAAGTCTATCAAGTCAGATGGGCTATTGTGGGAGTTTTTCTCTTTGAGGGTAGCACAAAGAATGCAGCTCGAATATCGAGCTCAATTAAAGCTCGGGTAAAGTTGCAACAAGCCGTTTTCAAGATCAAAACAAGTACTAATTTCGAGCTTACATCCAAATCGGGACTTCTTAATTTGATCCTACAAACGGATGAAGTCCAGTTCAGACAACAAGCCAAAATCAATCCCTTGTGTGATTGAATCAGGCATATATCGAGCTAAAATCAAGCTCTCCCGAGCTAAAGTCGGGATCAAGACAAGATTTTCGGGATTGAAAAATTCCAGCTCAAGTCAATCCTGCCCCGTACTGACCGACTTTTGACATTGTTTGTAACAAGAAATAGTCATCTGATCTGCGGCTTAAAGAGGACTCTGTGCAAAATTATTGTACTGATTGTTTCAAAGAAAACTGGCAATAGTTGTCAGTGTATGTTCATTTTGGTACTAGTTTCATGAAAGGAGAGTCCGGACCCGACGAATGTTTTAATCTTTGATTTTGTTTGCAGATATAAAATGGTTCCTCTTCCCTAGTTAAAGCTACACAAAAAGTTTTGGCGACCGTGACGATATAAGAAAAATGTAAAAATAAAAATCCCAGTTGCAGAATAGTGGATTAGCAGCTGTTTTTACTTCTCTTGGTTTACAATTGCAATCGCTGACATGACTCATGTGCCGCTCTCCACTCCACTTACACACACACACACATGGGGCAACCCTTTTGCCGTACGTCGTCGGGAGGGTGGGAACAAAATTATGAAGTGCCACCGACAACAACAGCGCGTCCACTTGAAATCCATTAAATA
>JAEIFV010001536.1:0-39272 GCA_018904265.1 Lordiphosa collinella | reverse complement strand
ATGTCGTTCATTATATGATATGGACTCGGATGCTTCTAACTCCGGCCACATGCTCTAAGGACACCTCTGTGGTCTAGGTTGAGATTTAAAAAAAGGAGTGTAAAGCGCCAGTTCTTGGAAGAGGCTTCTTGTTTGAAAGGCAGCGGTATTCTTCTGAGTAGTGCGACTGTTGGGTAGCGATGACTAGGAGTTCGCAATATCCCGGCTGCCTGGAGCTACACAGCTCCTTTGTGGTGGATAGGCTCACTCGTTTGCACCGCTCGCTTTATGAACCTTAAGAACATACGCCAGGACACGTAGGGGCGCGCCGGAGATCAGAGAACCGATCGAGGCTGTCGGAAGGTGTATTCATCGCCACATGAACCCTTGATAGTCTGGGTTTCGGGAGGTTGTATCTTGGGGTGGCACTATCGGAAGTGTGCCAATTCTCCTGGAGTGAGCGTGTTTCGCATGTGCGGTCCGTGCCACCATAAGGTTGTTCTCCACAAAGGTCCTTTGAACATATGCCCCGCTGCTAACTAAGTCAGCTGGGTTGTCCTCGGATCGGTAACGTGGCTCCATTGGTCAACTGAGGTGCGAGCTAACGATCTTTGGTAACGTTGACTAGCCACAAAATGTCACCCAGTCACATGGAGATTTACTTAGCCAAGCTAGCACCTATTGTGGAATCAGTCCAGAGGAAAATATCGTGTACGAATGGCAGATTTGGAAACAATTGCCGCAGGATAGCTCCGCAAGACAGAGAGCGCCACACAAAGCTCTAGTCGGGGAAGTGAAACTGTTTTCACTGGAGCAACTTGAGTTTTGGCTGCAATGAGATTACAGGATATGAAATCCTCTGATGTTTCTACCGGACGTATATGGTTGCCCGTATGCGTGCTGAGACGCGTCGCTAAACCGTGGATCTGGACTTTTTGCTGTTGGATGAACTTTAACCAATGGGATACGGATCTGATTTACATATGGAAAGCTATGTAAAAAACTCTGTCAGCGTTTGAAGAGATCACTGGGCAGCTCGTCATCCCAGCCCAGTTCTCTGTAGCCAAATTTCCCGGCATAAATAATCCTGGCTTGGACCACAAACAACAACCATCCAGCTGGATCGAACAGCTTAGCAAATTTGTGACAGTATCACGTTTCCTCGTAGGAGGACTTGGGACTCTGGCTCAGCCGTGAAATAGAATTCGTCAGTGGCTGCTTGCCACCGAATGCCAACGTCTTCGCCGTACTCAGGGGTTCGATATCGAGGAAAATCGGTAATGCGTGGAGGAGATGCTCAGCCGGTATCGACCGCAGCAAAATTTTTGCTGGATGTCCACTTTCTTAATGGAAAGCCGCTGAGTGAAGTAGCATCCTGAGCTCACGCATCATCAGCAGTGCATCGGGTTCAGAGGCGCACCGCCAGTACGTCGCCCGCTACGTACATGGCCGTTCGAATGATGGCTCTGCTAGTGGATATTGGCTTTCACATCGCCAGCGAGCTGCTGTAGTACTCTCTTAGCGCCAGGAAACGGAGCAGTAATTTACTCCAAAAGTCACGTTTTAAAGCTCGTAATCGCCGAGGTCACCATTACGGTCATCACGGAATAGGATTCTTTTGGAAAGGTGTATGCTGCGTATTCACAAGGATCTGCCGATACATTTTCTTTTGTGGATGTCGGCATTGAAGACAAATCGGAAAGCAACGCCACCTCAGCAGTTGGATGGTAAGATCAGACTGCAGTACTGGCCCCGGATAGGTGTGTCATTTAGTACTAACGCCGTTCGTGGATTTGCTCGATGCATTAAACACGACACGCACCTGAGTAGTCGTACTTTCTGGTTTAAAGACGGCATGATGGGGGCAGATGAAGTTTTGAGGACTGTTTGTCCGCCCGACAAGTCTCCTTCATGCGCCCAGATCCAAGTATTCCTGGATCACCTGGTCATACTGAGCTTTCAAATGAGCGTCCCTTTTGAGGCGACTTTCATTTTTTATGAAAAGGGCCAAAGCAATCGATCTGGAATGACCAAGGCCAGGGATATTTTCTGGATCGCGGAAAGGAAGAGATACTATGTATCTCCCAGATTCATTCCTTTGCGTTAACGTAGGAAGTACGGCTCGCATTTTCATCGCAATTCTTACCGGTCGAACAGGTAGATCCTCCACCACAAAAAACTTGTGAGAAGTTTGTCGAGAGAAATCATCTTCGTTTACAGAAACCCCGGGGGAAAAAGATGAGATCATTTTGGAATTATGCAAAGGAACAGGCCCGTTATCAATTCCAACCAAAGATTGTCTCTTGCCCCATAAGAGTCCTTATACAGATGTTGGAGCGGAACCCGCTAAGAAGAATTGATTTGAAGTATAAGTCAGCTGCTGATGAGTATATCAATTTGAGCGCTCTTCGGAGAAGGAGGAGTCGGCAAATTGGAGATCTTGGCAGGCTTGTGAAAGTAGTAGGAGGAATAAAGTGCACGATGTGGAAAAATTGCTGCCAGTTGTGGTAGCAATGGAAGCCGTGATATAGGCTGTTTCTGACCTGCATTCGTGGCCGTTAAGAGGATTAGTTTAACTGGCAAAGGGGTTTGAAATATAATACACAAACAAACACTGGTGGTTTTAATCCCGGAAACCTGAAGCTGGGACATTTAATATGGAAGCCCGATAGTTCGGAAAGTCGGGTCGTTCGGGACAAGTGGTGTTCGTCGATCTCCGGATTCTGGGCTGGTCGGGTCAAAAAGCATGGTACCCTTGTAGTCACATTGTAATATTGGCGAGAAAATCTTAAAGACGCATCGCAAGGTGTCTTTTAGATTAAAAAGCTTTTGCATGTTGGCTTTGATGGGTAGTGGGCGGACTCATCGATTACGGAGGTGATTTCGCGCACGCCGGGAAAGGCATCGTGAAGTGAGTAAGCACCCGACGACGCCAACATATTTTAGCTGATACAGGTACGCCTTTAAAAGCAGTGAAGTTGTGCGCTAGCACTCTTTGAGCTTGGTTGCCCCCTCTCGCAAATAAAAGGAAAAATTACAAGTTTTGTTCTTCGAATGAAACCAGCTCTTTCTGCCCACAGGCATCGGTATTGAAATCTCCAGGCATGATTGTATGATCTCCTCCTCAGCACAGCTGCAAGTTTGCTTTTTCGAGCTAATTCGCTTCCAAATGTACAAGCTGGTCGGGGCCGCTTGGTTCAAAAGAATAGCCCTTGGGTTGGCCTGGCTTGGATTGGCCTTTGTTGGGGGAACCCCGGGGGCATGCCCAGCGCCCGTTACACCTGCGGTCCCGATATCGCTCATTAAGGAAAGGTTGGTCCATCTGCTGCTGTGAAGCGAATTTCAGCCTTGTCAGTCAAGGACTGTTCCTATACAGAGGTCATTAGGCAGCTTGAAGTACAGAAGAACACCAGACAGTCCCATCTTCTGTTGAGGATTTGGAATTGTTGAGAGCTATCAAGCAGTTCTCGATGGTACTTTGTAGTTCTCGGTGCAGCGGTACCGGATTCGAAGGCCACCTCGGATGGTTGCGCGGACTTTCATCTAAAAACATTATGACGAGACGTTTGTTCAAACCGATCCTTTAGTGCTTCCTGCTGATTTAAAACCATCGCGTTGTTGGTAAGAGGGAAACTGGCTAATATCGCTCTTGGCCGCCAGTAGTTTTTGCGTTCAAGTGGCACAGTTTTTCCAGTCTGCGGTGTAAGTCTAGGACTTTGGATATAGATAGCCGAAAACGATCACGGAAAGGTCATCGCAAGGGGTTCCACTTGAAAAACTGGTGTCGCATGGCGGAAAAGCGACTAAGCAGCCCCTGGAGGCGGGTTATTGTTGAAGATTTTCCTTACCAATTTTTGAATCTTCGATTTGGTCATTTTAGTTTAGCGCGAAAACAGCTGCTCGTGGGAACGGAACAGTGATCATACTTGGACCAAAGACCAGAACGGGGTCACTGAGTGAATCAGCAGCACTTAGAGCTGCGGAACAAAGTTCGTGGCCTTCTTTCGACTTCCCAAACAAAAACTTGTTGAGAAACGGATCCAGAATCGGACAACGTCACATCCCTTAGCCGATGGCGAGTTTATTTTCGTCTCAAATTGGGCTAGCCTGTCAGCCAACGTGGCTATAAAAGGGTCTCAACGCCATTTGATTTGATGGCTTTGCAGTACTCTCTCGCGACACGCGGGAGTGAAGAGGATCAGCTGATTTTTAAATACAGTCTGTGGAGTTCGTTTTTGGGAGGAGAGACGTTGCTGCGCTTATCTGCCGGATTATAGAAAATGATCGCTTGGGGTCGCGATCGGATTTCATCAGCTGCAGTTTGTTTCTCGTACGTACCACTTCAAGACTGGATTATGCAAAGATTCAAGCAGCTGATCTTATCAAACGACTAAAAAGCAAAAGGATATCTGCTCGATCTGATTAAATTTAAATTTAATGACCTTAAATAAGGATGAGGGAACGATTGATCTGAACAAAAATAAAAAAAATTGATATATGGGAAATATAAATTGTGTTTGTGGAATAGATATTTAATATGTATAAAATATATGGTACAATTTGTGTAAGAAATGTTCTAAATCAGTTCAACTATATTTTTATTTTTAATTAAATTGATTTTTTTCACCGTTTTTTTTTAAAGGGAACCGCTTGCTTGATTTAATTTATTTTTATTCGTATTTATTTTTTGGGGAACGGGGAATGAAATGAACTGGTGCAAAGGCTGCCAATGATGATAATATCAGTCGATAACTAGCAAATCATGACTGATATGCATGTGGGGAGCACAGTACGTGTGTGGGCAGTTTGTGTTCATGCCCCCTTGCAAATGTTGTTTATTTATTTATTAAAACAAAAACTGTGTTGTGTGCAAAATGGCAAGATTGTGAAGGTTTCGAGGAGACAAATACAGAACAGGTAGCTTGGGCCGTGTGGATCGTGTTGTTGTTGTTTGTTGTAAGTGCGTTGCTTTCCGCCTTGTTTGCCGCTTTGTCAGCTGTGTTTTTTAAGCACAAAAAAGAGTGTATGTGTAAGTTCGTGATGATTTTATTTGTGCATTTATTTTGTACTTTTATTTGTTATGAGATTGGCAGCTGTTGGAGATTTGGTGCCATGTATATTTGGAACAATTGTTAATGCGGAATCAGGTTGAGATGTGCAAAATATGGTACAACGTAGTAGATATATGTGTAGTATGTATGTATGGGATATGCTATGTTTTATACAATTAAACATAAGATCAACAAGTAGGAGGGTGGTTTGGTGGCGGATTTTGGGTAAACGAATGTGCAATAATTTAACCAACTGGAATGTTTAAGCTGAGTAAGAATAAGGAGTTGCCTTAGCTTGAGCTGAGGATTGATTTGGTTTTGAGAGTTCACAGGTTACAAAATATATTTCTGTATGCTCAGCGTGGAGTGATTCTCTTGTATAATTAACTCAACTGGGGGGAAAAGCTGGAAAACAATTTGGAGGCCAGTTATGGCAGAGCGAGTTGAGTTGGCAATCACAGCTGCAGTTATTTATATATGTATGAGGACTGTGGGTGTGGGCACTTATCTTTGCATTTGCTGAGAAATCCACCTATTGCTGTGTATGGGAGACTTCAATATACTACGAAAGTTCTCTTTATCCGGCTCGAAGGACCATGAAAATGCGGGAGGATTTCCTAGTAGGCGGCTGACTGCACCGTGGTAGTTTCTTGGGGGGAAGTGGTGTGGGGGGTGCAAAGCAGAAACTTTGGGCGAGGTTGTGTAGGTTTCCCCTAGCGAGTTAAGAAAACGCGTGCAATTTAGATCATCAACTTTTAATAAGAGAATGTACAAATTATGTAAAGGACTTACAATCTATCGCGAGCTATTTTATCGCCTTGGTCGCAATCGATAATTCATTAACTTAAGAAACTAAACTTAACTCAATTTGTACTGGATCTAGGAACGTGTGGAACGGAAATTCACAAAACACATTACAGCTGTGCGTTCTGTGCAACAGGTGGCGCTAATAAAGTGAATTTGATTTCGCCGAACGAGATGGCGCCACAAGCTTTTACCGGTTTCGCCGGAAAGATCGGTATGCCACTGTGCCAGCCAAATTCCCGCTACCATTTTCTTACCAAGTACCCACAAACACTGGATTTTCTGCGTTTCAAGAACCTTCAGCGCGCATTACGCTTCGTTGGTCGTCCATGGTTTTTTTATCGCGGTTCAGAATTAACAAGTCAGACGTGTGTGCTAAACAAAAATTTAAATTTATTTAAATTTTTTTCCGAAAAATTTGTGCTTAAACCTTACCTCAATTAGACTGTTCTCGCGTCTATTGGACATCCCACCAATCCTCATATTTGGGTTACGCGATTCCCTGCGAGGCACTGGCTGCATGCCAGTGCCTTTGATATTGATATTAAAATGAATTCGAGCCGTATGTGTGAGTCGGATGTTACATCGTCAGACACAGAGACAGAGAGCTCTGAAATCACCCCGGCCAGGGATCGTTCTCCCCAATCAACATCCCATCCGTTAAAGGCTGTGATCAGGGAGGCAAAGATAGGCAGCCTCAATCCAAGGGAGGAGTCTGAAGCTTACCCAAAATGGTCAGATGTTAAGGAAGCCCCATATTCGGCTATAAATGGTTCACCAGTTTTCCCGAACCGGCCAATCACTCGCTCTATGACCGATGCATCCATCACGAATCAAAGGAAATCATCTGCCCCATATGTGCTGAAAAAGAAACGTGAGCCAGCTGTGGGCAACGGTGCTACAGCCATGCACTCCCCAACAACAGTTCTGTGGACTCCCACTACAACAACAGTAACAACCCAGCATGCAGCTACCATTACCACAGCCACAACCACAACGGCCAGCAACAGCGACTACCGCTTCTCCAGCGTAGCTGGTAGAACCGGAATGCCTGTTGCCGCAAACGGCACCAACGCCGGCTATATAAGCTCAATCAGGGAGCAGAATGGAGCTGATCCGGCGCAAGCTGAAGCCCAAGGTATCGCCCAAAGGACACAAGTCCCTGCTGCCAAAGGAATAGAGCAACCATCGTTCTCTGCCAAAGCCTTGCCACCTGTCCGGAACTCTTGTGAAATGCCGGAATTTGTGCCAGCAACGGTTCCATGGCAAAATATCAACGCAAAAAAACGCAGAAACGCAACTTCCCCTAAAAAGTTGATAAAAAAAGTCCGTGGGTCCGACGTAGTAGTGTCCACCAACCGGTTTGCAGCCCTTGACACCAACGAGCTGAACGAGGTTGGAGAAGAGCAAGAAATGGAGGGGATCCAGGATGAGGCTGACCCCCAAAATCAACCGCAAGCCTCTAGTACAGCAGCAACCACAGCCAAACGACCAAAACCAAGGCCAATAACGGTACCCGGTGTAGATGACGTCCTCGCCATTGAAAATCTTATTAACACAGTGACGGACCTTGACTCTTACGAGTTCAAGATGGCTCCAAATCGTGATCTTCGGATTTTCCCAAAAGATTCGCAGACCCACCGCAGCATCACTGCTGTGCTGGCCGGGAAGAATCTGCAGTACACGCACTTCTGCCTGCCCGAAGACAGAACATTTAAAGTGGTGGTTCGTAACCTGGCGTCCTCTACCCCTAAGGAGCAGATTCTATCTGCCTTCGGAGGCATGGGGCATGCAGTGGTCAACCTCCATAACCCTAAGGGAAGAGCGAACCTGCCTGAAGGTTCAGATTCCACTGTGGAGGCTCCCAAGCAAAATGTGTGGTTTGTGGACCTAAGAAAAGCCGATAACAACAAGGAGGCATTACGCATCATCAAAGTCGGACGCCAGAGAGTCACGGTAGAGATGAAGCGCAAAAACACAGGTATGAGGCAGTGTTTTAGATGCTTCGAGTTCGACCACACCAAAAACTACTGCATGAAGCAGCCTAAGTGTGAGCGTTGTGGACAAGGACACTGGACCAACTCAAATGTATGCCAGGCAAGAACGGTTGAAGATCTGGAGTGCTCAAACTGTTCCGGCAATCATATGGCGTCGTATAAGAAATGCCCAGTATACCTGAAGCGTATGAAGAGCCGGCACACGGGCATAAACATCGCCCCTATAAACCGCAACGGACAGCACCATATCCCGCAGCGCAACGTCCAACAATTTATACCATCCTCGATAGTCCAGCAAGGACTCTCCTACGCAGACGTATCGAGAGGACAGCGCGGCACTGGTGGTAGGCGCCAAAACAATCCCCAGGAGGGAGCAGCGCAGAGCCGCTCAACCCACCCGGACGCCCAGCAAGGAGCAGCTCAAGGTCGCTCAACCCACCAAAACGCCCGGCAAGGAGCAGTTCAAGACCGCTCAACTCACCAGGGTACCCACCCGCCCCAATGGGAAGCAACTCAAGGCCGCTCAACCCACCAAGGTAACCACTTACCTAACCACAACCAAACAAACTCTCCTGGGAGTGCGGGCCTAGATGGGCCACTAGCCCAAATTATCCTATCAATGCAGCAAACTATTGCTGGACTGCAAGCCACCATTGCTGAACTGCTGCAGGAGATAAGGGAGCTCCGCTCCTCCAAGGGACACAAAAGTTCTAAATAATGGCAGCCCTATTACGCCTCGGAACCTGGAACGCTCGCAGCATTACTGCCAATGCAAACGAGCTAAAGATCTTCATAGACAGGCATAACATTGATGTTATGCTTATCTCTGAGACCTTCTTACACCCTGGATCCTACTTTGCTATGGACGGATACGTATGCTATCGAGCGGACCATCCTGGAGGCCGGCCTAGGGGTGGTTCTTGTGTTTTAGTGAAGCAGGAGCTAATTCACTACCACCTCCACCCTGTCTCCAACAACTACATCCAGCTCGCAGCCATCATGTTGACCACAGCGTATGGTGAAGTCCTCGTGGGAGCCGCTTACTTGCCACCCTCACTACCCTGGAGCTCGGCTGGTTTCGAAGTGCTTCTTGGCCAACTTGGCCAAAAGTTCATCGTTGGCGGTGACTTTAACGCCAAGCACCGGCTATGGGGCAACTTCAGAGCCAACCCTCGTGGCACAGCGCTGACCCAGGCCATAAGCGGCGACTCCACGCAAGTCCTAGCAACAGGGAGACCAACGTACTATCCGTACAACCGCAGTGGAACTCCGACCTGCTTGGACTTTTACCTCTACAAAGGGCTGCCAGATCACCTCCTTGAGGTACACGAGGAATATGAGCTGTCCTCCGACCATCTCCCCGTACTGGCAACATTGAGTTTGAGTCCTCAAACAGCTCCAGTCAGAAGCCGAATACTGCTCCCTGGATCTGACTTGCGTAGCTTCCAGGAGGAATTGAGCGACTCACTCCATCTCAACATGGAGGTGCAAACTCCGCAGGATGTGGACGATGCAATCACCCTGCTAATGGACAAAATCAAAGCAGCAGCCGCCAAAGCAGCTCCACAGGTGCCACCTCCCACTCACACATCACGGGGAAGCCTGGTTTTGACTCCAGAGGCTGAGGGCATGATTGCGCTCAAAAAACGATTGCGGAGGGAATATGCAAGGACTCACGATCCAGCAGTTGACAGACTCTATAGGAGGATCTCAAATCGGGTGAGAAAGATGCTAGCCAATATCAGGAAGGAGGCAACGGATAAAATCCTCGAAGAAGCCACTCCAAACGAGGATTCTAAGTACGCTCTCTGGAAGATCACCAGAAGGTACAAAAGGCAGGTGCAGCCGAAATTCCCGATCAGGCAGCCTGACGGCACATGGGTCAAACACCCTCAAGACCGAGCTGAAGCCTTTGCCTCTAACCTCGAGGAAAGGTTTCAGCCATTTTGCACTGCCTCAACCAATAGGCTTCAATTGGTCAAAGAAGCACTGGATGCCCCTTTTCAAATGGCGCTACCTGTCAGGCCCATCACTTTTGAAGAGGTGACGAGCGAGATAGCCTCACTCAAGTACAACAAGGCACCTGGTGAAGACGGAGTTGACAACAGGACAATAAAGCTTTTTCCTCGCAAAGCGATATTGTTTCTGTTGCTCCTCTTCAACTCAGCCCTGCGCCTCAGCTACTTCCCCAGTGCTTGGAAGAACGCCAATATCATCATGCTGCATAAGCCCGAAAAGCCTCCAAACGAGCTGGACTCCTACAGGCCAATAAGCCTCCTCCCGGCATTTGGCAAGCTGCTGGAGAGGTGCCTTTTAAGGAGAATCTTGGAAACCCCAGCGGTGAAAAGGAGCATACCCAAGTTCCAGTTCGGATTTCGCCTAGGCCACGGAACCCCAGAACAGCTGCACAGAGTGGTCAATTTCGTCCTGGAAGGATTCCACGCCAAGGAGTACGTTGTGGCAGCGTACTTGGATATACAACAGGCATTTGACCGCGTCTGGCACGACGGCTTACTAGCCAAGCTGAAGGGAACGCTCAATCCTCAACTCTTCTTGATGGTCAGATCGTTCGTATCTGACAGGACATTTAAAGTTGTCCAGGATGGCCTTGCATCCCAGAAGAAGAGGATTCGAGCAGGAGTACCTCAAGGCAGCGTTCTGGGGCCAACCCTATACAGCCTGTTTACTGCAGACATGCCAACCGCTGCGGACATCCCGATTGAGGAGACACAGGACCTCCTAATCGCAACTTTTGCTGACGACACGGCCATTATGGCTCGTGGCAGTTGTGTCTACTCGGCAACAGACGCGCTTCAGGAGTACCTGAAAAGGTTCGAGAACTGGGCCTGTAGATGGAACATTTCCATTAACCCGGAAAAGTGTGTTTCGGTCACCCACACCTTAAGGAAGGACAGTAGCCCAGGCGTCTTCCTTCACGGAGAGCTCCTCCCAGTTAAGTCGGCCCATAGATACCTGGGAGTGACGCTAGACCAGAGGCTCACGTTCAAGCAGCACGCCGCTGAAGTTGCTGGCAAGCTCTACAGCAAGGCAAGGAGGATGAGTTGGTTGCTGCATTCCAACAACAAACTCTCGCTGCGAAACAAGGTGCTGATATACAAGGTGATTCTGGCGCCTATTTGGAGGTACGGTGTCCAGGTTTATGGCATCACCGCAAAGACGCACCTAAACAGAATAAGAGTATTCCAGGCCAAGTTCCTAAGGAGGATCACTGGAGCCGAGTGGTTCATCAGAACCCGAGACATTGAACGGGAATGTGGTGTACCAATGATAGGAGATACCATAAATAACCAGGCAGCGAGGTACCTGGATAAAGTCGCCGCACACCCAAATAACCTCGCCAGGCGCCTACTCCGCACGCGTAGGATAAACGGGAGATGGGCAAGACGCAGGCTGCAAAGAACTCACCCAGGTGACCTGGCAAACCGCAGGATTTGGCTCTAAAACATTACAAACAGAACATACACAACCAGACTAAGACTATCTAAAACAAAATACAAACACAAAAACTCGAAGATTTAAAATCTTAATGATTTAAAGAAAATTGGGTGCAATCACGAAGTAAAAAATTCAAAAGAATTAAAAAATAAAATGATTTAAATTTTTACAACTCTTCAGCACGTGTTCGTTTTTCACTCCTTAAGAAAAAGTTCTTAATTTAAAAAAAAAATTCTAATACTCACTGTTTTTTGCCTTCTGGTTAAGATATACCTGCAGCATATTGCAGAAAAGCTTCCATTTATCTAAACAATTTGTTCTAATATTTAGAATCAATTATTTTAGTACCGATATTAAGCCGAATTTTCAGGCCGAATTTGGGGTTTTTATTTTATTTTATGAGTTCAAGCTTGGTGTGAATAGCTGGTGCAAGCTAGCACAAATCAGAAGCGGTTGGCGGGCATTGATAGCAGCGGCCGAGACCGTTAAGCGGTTGTGACATACATAATGTCGCAAAGAAGAAGAGTACAATAAGATCCGATAACAAACACCGAACTTATGTCTGAGACACCAGCTTTGGTAACAACCAGATAAGGTGAAATCTCTGCAATCGACTCTTTTTTCAAAATTACAAAGGAAAAAGAAAGTTCCATTAATATCCATATGGAATTGATATTTTGAAAAATTCTTTTTATACTGTGTACCAAAAGTTCACAGAGTATATAAAGTTTTTGTTTTATGTCAAATGCGGAAGGCTTAGATAAGTAATTCTTAAAATATGATTACCTTGACCACATCACCTATATCTTTAATACGATTTTCACGACCTCCGTATTTCCTGACTGTTGGAAAGATGCAAAAGTTATACCCATTCCAAAAGACAAAAATGAGTTCAGACTCATCTCAATTCTCCCTTTCCTGGCAAAAGTATTTGAACAGCTCATGGCTAAACAAATTCAGACATTTCTTTCATCCAATTCGTTGTTAAGCCAACTACAATCAGGTTATCAAAAGTTCAAAAGCTGCACAACAGCCATTATAAAGATAGTAGAAGATATCCGAAGGCAGGTTGAAAAAAACAATGTCACATTATTAGCCTTACTGGATTTCAGCAAGGCATTTGATACAGTCGACCACATTATATTAAGTACCAAGCTTAAAAATCTGTACAACTTATCCTAAACCGCAACGCGCCTTATTAATTCCTATTTGTGTGACAGAAAACAAGCAGTTGTTTCTGGGTCCTATATGTCAGGTTTCTTATGTCTTACTCGTGGAGTCCCTCAAGGTTCAGTCCTTGGTCCCGTTCTCTTCTCTGTTTATATCAACGACCTTCCTAATTGTCTGATAGGCTGTGATGTCCATTTGTACGCCGATGACGTACAACTTTATGTAAGTCGACCGTTACATGAAATAAATGAGTGTGTCAGTATCTGTAATAGGGATCTTATAAAAATTAGCGAGTGGGCTAAAGCGATTGGTTTGGGGCTAAATCCTAAAAAGTCCAAATGCTTAGTAATTTATAAGAAGGCCCTTAATGTCAGCGATTTGCCTAAGCTGACTTTAAATAATGTTTCACTGGAATATACTAAGAACACCACTAACCTGGGAATCCAAATTAATAATACCCTAACGTGGAGCAACCACATTATGAAAGCGTCCGGGAAAACATTCGGGTTGGTTAGGCAGTTGTCGCTTACTCAAAATCTTATCCCTCTTCATCTCAGGCTTTTAGTCGCTAAAACATGTCTTATCCCGACTCTATTCTATGGTGTGGAAATATTTGGCAGTAGTGACGCAAACAGTATGCAAAGGCTGAGGGTAACTTTTAACTCCATCGTAAGATACGTATATAATCTTGGTCGCAGAGACCATATCTCGGACTTTGCTAAACAAATTCTTGGCCTGGACTTAGAGTCGTGGATCAGACTTCGTACAATGTTATTGCTTCACAGGATTTTAACAACTAAAGAGCCGCAATATCTCTTTCAAAATATTTAACTAGCTGTGTCAACACGAGCAAATAATATTGTTTGCCAGCGTGTAAGCTTGGCCATCTCAGAAAAGCACTTTTTTATTCAATCTGCTCGCTATTGGAATGACCTGCCGTATAATATTAAGACTATTGGGAACGTAACGCAATTCAAGCATAAACTAACTAATCATCTCATAAGACAAACATAGGATTTATTAGGATAAATAAGAAAAACAAAGACACAAAAAAAAAAAAAAAATTGCATTAAAATTATAATTTTAGGTTATGTTCTTGATTTTATTTACATTTTTATTTTATTATATCGTCTTATATTTGACCATTGTGACCAATGCACTAATTTATAGTACCCATGTATCTGTAGCGTTGGGATAATACCGTAATAAATATAAATATAAGTTTTCTAAGTTTGGAGTTTCGCATGAAATGTCAGAAGTAAATGGAATACAAATCCTTAAAGTACTCTCTCAGCACTTAGATTTCGGTATTGTACCATTGCATTTAAGAGGTACCAATTGGGTACCAATGGGCTTCTTCGGAAGACAGGAACTTCCCTGTGGTTGGGGGGCGTATGTAGCTTAAATCAACTCACACCTCCACGTGGTAACCCCTGGTAACAGAGCGATGCATCCGCAAAGCTGCTGGCTAACGTGAGCGGCGATCCTACCCTAGGACAAATAGGGGGCGTTACTTGGGCTTGGCGCCCGAATAGCGTCTACGAGGTGTGTTCAAAAAGTATCGCGAATTTTGAATTTTCGCGGGTTACTTATATTCGAATTTCGATTTTTTCCGTGGCGTTATGTTAGTACTCATGTCTCTCACTTATGCCGACAAGCTCGGCCATTTTGAATGTTCACTTAATTGTTGACAGCTGCTTTGCTTGCACGTGTTTTGGATCGTCTTCGACGTATCAAATTTTGTGTGAAAAACGAAATTAAGTGCGCGGATGCATTCCGAATGTTGACTGTGGCATACGGAGAAGCTACCTTGGACCGAAGCAACGTTTATCGGTGGTACAAAATGTTCTCAGAAGGCCGAGAGATGTGAACGAGAAGAGCGTGCCGGACGCCCGAGCACTTCAACAACAGACGAAAAAATTAATGAAGTGGAGAAAATGGTATTGGCCAATCGTCGAATCACCGTTAGAGAAGTTGCTGAGGACCTAAACATATCGATTGGCTCGTGCCATTCGATTTTTATCAATGATTTGGGCATGAGACGGGTCGCCGCGAAATTCGTACCAAAATTGCTCAATTGCGACCAAAAACAGCATCGCATGAACATTGCTAATGAGATGTTAAACTCTGTCCGCGACGACCAAAATTTGCTCCAGAGGGTCATAACTGGTGACGAATCGTGGGTTTATGGTTATGACGTGGAAACCAAAGCTCAATCATCTCAATGGAAGCTGCCGCACGAACCAAGACCGAAAAAAGCGCGCCAAGTTCGGTCGAATGTGAAAGTTTTGCTGACAGTTTTCTTCGATTGCAGGGGCGTGGTGCATCATGAGTTCTTGCCACAGGGAAGAACGGTCAATAAGGAATATTACCTTAGTCCAGCCAGTCTATTTTTTGTAAATATCTCATTTCCTATGGGTTTTTTGACATTTGTATTTATTATCAATATTGTAGAATACAAAATTCTCTACAAATTTTGTTTAAAACATTCTTTCATACAGTGAACCGTTTTCGAGATACGGGGCGGAGAGCGCGAGGTCAGAGGATCACTTCAGGTCAACCGGTGCCTCCGGTCGAAAACGCACCATATTGATGAACTATCGATAAATCAATTATTATAAATATTTGTCAATTTTTATTAACTATTATATTATATTTGATCATTTTTTTCTTTTCTTCTTTCTCTTCATCGTCATCTTCCTGCTGCTGGTAAATTTCAAACTGGTCTTCATTATCGTCTTCAACGACATTTGTCTCAAGTTCTTCCATGATTTCGGGGTCATAGGTTCCATCTTCGTTAGTGTCGCTCTGATATGGTAGAGCATTATGACAAGCTTGCCCATTCGGATTTCTTCTCTAATAATTGCTGCTGCAGCTTCTACAATTCTTAGCCTTTCTGCTTCAAGATCTATGTTTTTACTTTCGTTTTAAGCTTTTGATAGAATATTACCTTGTGCATCACGGAAAGAAATGATTGTGAAAGCTCCAACTTTCTTTGTAATTACGATATCGGCTAAGTACTTCTGTCTTGTAATGATAGTTTTATCATCTGGCACATACCCTGTCAACACATTTTTAAGCTCTTTTAGTATGAATTGAGAATCATTATTATTTTCGTTGTAATTGAAAATCTCTAACATAGCTTCCGTAACTTGATTATCTTGACGAGGTTTCTCAAGAGGCGATGATGATGATGATTTATTTGAAAAGTTTGTAAAGCAAGCAGCATGGTACTTCGCTTCAGCAGCGATCAAATCATACTGTAAAATTATACGACTTTTCACCAATTCTCCGGAATCATCCCCACGCTCTTCTGTTTTTTGGATAACAGTATCTTTGAACTCAAGAGTACTCACATTTTTTATCTTCCGCCTGTATTTTTTCTTTTCTTTTTCTCTGCAGCCTCATCAGCAACTTCGCCACAAAATAAAGATTGATTCTTAAAATCAAACACTTCACCTCGTTTTTTACGGAGTACTAATGGAGAAGTTATAGTTTCTCCTTCTTCTTGTTTCCGTTTTGCTGCTTGGATACAGTTTTTACTAATGTTAACATTTCAGCACTTTTGATGCACTTTAACAGAGGTTACTGATTTTAAATAATAAATTTTTCCGTCGTTTCGTTCGACACTTGCAGTTCGTAGAGATTTCATTCCGCGCACTACTTCAATAGGCGATTCACCTCCCGAATCTGACTTATTACATAGAAAACACAAATGAGCCATAGTTTTTGAAATTGTACGTCTGTAGTTACCAAGATACGATTCAAACTGAAATAAAGAGAAGACGGTCGTAACTATATAATACAATTGAACATCTGTCCCTACTGGCTATAAATAGAAAGGTCCGTAGTGTATAATAGGGGCCCGTATAATTCCCATGTATAATTTTTGACGTAGTGGAAGGATTTTAAAATTTACAGATTTTAAAGAAGATGCACTTAATTATTTTCCATTTAAAATGTCATTAGTGTAAATGGGAATATAATTATATTATGATTTAAGTTTTTCCCTTTATTTTTTTTTTTAATTTTAGGAAACGGTTATCAGTATTATTGAAAATATATAGATTTAATGCATGAAGAAAATGATAAAATATAATGTAATAGTTAATAAAAATTGACAAATATTTATAATAATTGATTTATCGATAGTCCATTAACTAATATGGTGCGTTTTCGACCGGAGGCACCGGTTGACCTGAAGTGATCCTGTGACCGCGCGCTCTCCGCCCCGTATCTCGAAAACGGTTCACCGTATGAAAGAATGTTTTAAACAAAATTTGTAGAGAATTTTGTATTCTACAATATTGATAATAAATACAAATGTCAAAAAACCCATAGGAAATGAGATATTTTCAAAAACAGCGCAAAAAATCGATTTTTGTGACCTTTGACCTTGAAATTTAATAGTTGCGTACACCCTACCATGTGTAGGTTTTGAGACAACATTTAAGGTGTCAATATACAAGTATTTACAGATTTACAGCTGGGTATCTCGAATTCCGAGGTGAACTTACTATAATGACTGGACTACCTGCAAGTTATGCACAATTTGCGCGAAGCATTCCGCCAGAAACGCCCGGATTTGTGGAAGAACACAAATTGGCTTTTGCATCACGATAACGCCCCTGCTCACACATCGTTGCTTGTGCGCGACTTTTTGGCCAAAAACAACACACTAATGATACCGCAGCCACCGCGTTCCCTAAACTGAAGAGGCCCATGAAAGGTCGACGTTACGCTACGCTTGACGAGATAAAGACGGCATCGAAGAAGGAGCTGAACAAGATAAAAAAAATGATTTTTTTAAGTGCTTCGAAGATTGGAAAAACCGTTGGCACAAGTGAATAATATCTCATGGGGATTACTTTGAAGGGACAAAATAAATATTCATGAATAAATAAATAATTTTTGAAAAAACACAAAATTCGCGATACTTTTTGAACACACCTCGTATTTCCATCCGCCAATGAAAACTAATACATCGGATAACGGACCAGTCGCTGGGTTGGTCCGTATCCGAGGCTGGGTTGGTAGGTCATTTCTCCTGAGGCGAGAATGCGTTGCTAGCATGGAAAGAGATTTTGCAAGTTGATTTGGGTGGGTGAGAAGCTTCTCAGAATATTTTTGTTTAAGTTGCTCTATTTCAGTTTCGACCAATGGGATGCTGAGGTCGTTGTGGATACACTCATTGCGAATGTACCATGGCGCTCCAGTGATGGTTCTGAGAATTCTTGATTGTGATCTTTGAAGGATGTCCACACTGCTCGCACAGGCATTTCCCCATAGCTGCGAGCCATACGTCCAGACAGGCTTTATGATGCTTTGTACAGGGACTTGTACAGTAGGACTTTATATTCCAGTTTAAGAGGGGAACGCGAGTTGATTAGCCAGTGTTTTTCCTTTTCTCCCCCCTCTGTTGTATGTCGGCAGTGTACATTACATATAGGAGAGGACCGAGTACGCTACCCTGCGGCACTCCGGCTCCTATAGTGAACTCTTCCGTTGTGTACTCATTTTGACGAACTGTAAATACTCTGTTACTGACGTAACTTTCTAGTACTTTGTGAGTATTTGGGGGAAGCATTGTCCTTATCTTAAATATAAGACCATCCAACCAAACGCGGTCAAATGCTTGGGCAACATCTAAGAAAATTGCAGAGCAGTATTCGTGGTGCTCAAACGCAGTCCGAATGTCTGAAGTTAAACGGTTGACTTGCTCAATAGTCCCGTGCTTTGCTCTAAACCCAAATTGATGTGAGGGAATGATATTTTGTGTATGGGCATCAATTTTACTGAGTAGGATCTTCTCAAATAGTTTTGACAGGCAAGGTAGCAGACTAATGGGTCTGTATGATGACGCTTGTGTTTTATCTTTTCCTGGTTTTTGAATCATTATGATTGTGGACCTCCTCCACTGAGTTGGAAAGTATCCACATCGCAGAACAGCATTGAAAAGTCTTGAGATATATGTAATGGCGGGACTTGGAAGTTCCATAATCATTTTAGGTGTAATTAGGTCATGTCCAGGAGCTTTTCTAGTATTTAGCTCTCCGATGGCATTTTTTATTTCTAGCGAATGAACTTTGATTGGGTAAGTTTGTGCGGCGGTCGGAACCAATGGAAGTTTATAGCCATTGGTTGGAGGATTTGGCTGGAAAACATTTCTAAGGTGATGTGCAAAGACAGTTGCCTTTTCATCGTCGCTGCGGGCCCATCTTCCTGTCTGATCTCTTAGAGGCGTGTCTACCTTTGCAGGTGGCTTTTATGCTGGCGCGTGCCCTCCATAGGGGAAATTTGGTGCTTGTAGGCGATAATTTTTCGATATAACGGCTATGTGCTAGCTGCTCTTCGGCTTCGAGTGCTTTGCGTAGTACGCGTTCTGCAAGTCTCAGACGGTCTTTTGCGGCAGGCGATCTAAAGCTTTGCCATTCTCTTCTTGCACGACGCTTTTCTGAGACCAGCCGGTCAATGTAACTGTTTGTCAATCTACGATCTGGCTGAGGTGCTGTTGTTGTTGTTTGGGGGTTTGAGTGATGAGCAGCGGCAGTAATGATAGAGGTGAGGGCTTGAACTGAATTGTCAATGTCTTCTTCGCTGTTTATGGTTGGGCTCAGCTCGATGTGACTGCTGATATATTTTTTGTATTTGAGCCAGTTTGTCTTGTGTGATGTCAGTCTCCGAGGATATTCTCTAACATGAGGGCACTCCAGAAGGGTGAATATTATTGGAGAATGGTCTGACGACAAGTCAGCAAGGGCTTCTGCAGTTACCAAGTTTTGTGGAACTTTTCTTGTTATGGCAAAGTCTATAAGATCGGGTAATTTCTTTGGATCTGCCGGCCAGTATGTAGGCCTTCCCGGAGATACATAGTCGAGTTTGTTTGATGCACGCGTGAGTACACTGTAGAGTTGCTTCCCTTTGGGATTGGTCAGTCTGGAGCCCCAGTGGGGATGTTTCGAATTATAGTCACCCGCAGCCAAGAAGCGTTGACCAAGTGTATTAAAGAAATCTAGGAATTGATTTTCTGATATTGCGAAACGTGGGGGACAGTAAACCGCGGACAGAGTGATATTGCCTCGTTTAGACTCTACACATATCGATGTGGCTTGTAGGTAGTTTTCCGAAAAATCCTGATAGTGGGGTAATGCTTGATGCGGCTTCTGACGAGGATGCCAGTGCCACCATGGGCTTTGCCATCTGGGTGATTTGTGCCGTAAAATGCATACCCAGGTAATTGAAAATTGTATCGGTCCGTCAAGTGAGTTTCTGCAAGTAGCATTATGTCGATTTCATTGTCTTGGAGAAATTTTGATAACTCCACTTTGTGGCGGGAATGCCATTTGCATTCCAGAGTGAAACTCGTAGGAGAGCCATTATTTGGATTGTTGCGAAGTGAGCATTTGAATGAGAATTCCTTGCGTTCTCATTTGTTCTTGCATTGCGTTTTGCATAAATACCATAAAATCCTTCAGCGTCTGCTGTAACGGAAGAAAAATGAGCAGGAAAAGCGCTTGAGGGAGGAAGTCGAAGTGCTGTTCGGAAGGAGTGAGAATCGAAAAATTCTACCAAAAGATTAGGCAACTATCCGAAGGTTTTAATCCCAGAGTCACTCTATTGAAGGACAAGCACGGAAATCTGGTCAGAAATCCGGAAGCGGCACTAGACAAATGGAGAAACTATTTCTCTAACCTGCTGGGAGGTGATGACGAACACAATGCCGCCTCTGGGGAAGTAGCGACACCACCAATCGATAACATAGAGATAGATCCGCCGGACCATAATGAAGTCTTGTTAGCCATAAAAAGGCTAAAAAATAATAAATCTGCTGGCGCTGATGAGCTGCCTGCTGAATTGTTCAAGGCTGGCGGTGAGGAGCTGGTAAGGTGCATGCACCAACTCCTATGCAGAGTATGGTCCAAAGAAAGCATGCCCGAAGATTGGAACCTAAGTGTACTCTGTCCAATATTTAAAAAAGGAGACCCTGCGGTTTGCGCCAATTACCACGGGATCAGTCTCCTTCCCATCGCATATAAGGTTCTATTGTTACGGTCAGTGCTTTCGGGCTGACACCGGCTAGCTTTGGCATCTCTGGGCGGGGTCTTGACCCTAGCCCGCAGCGCGTACATCACTACAAAAAAATAACCTTCACTAACACAAAACAGCAAAACAACAAAATTCAAACAAAATTCCCTAACGGACAAACAGCGCCATCTGACAGCAAGCGTGGTGACCCGGTTTTGGTGGTTTTACCGGCAACGCTCCCGCCCCTCCTGCAGCATTTTCAAAATTTTAACGCTGCCCTAACATAAGAGCTCCGGCGATCGGTTTACTCCAGGCTTTGAAACACTCCTTCTCCCCCTCCAAATCACTTACAACAACATTTTTTTCACAACGTTATAATCTTTTTAATTAATCTTAAATTTTTGCATGACTTTAAACATAGACATTAACCAACATCTCAATTATGGATTTATAATTTTATGATTATTATTAAATTTTTGTAGGCCTAACGGCTTAATCGAACCTTCCCATTTGCCAAGTTAGATAATAAAGATTTTTACGCTAAATAAATAAGTTTTTCTATGATGGACGTGAAGGTAAGTTTTTCTACGAGCCCTATCCTACCCTATCAGAGCTCTAAGGGAGAGATTGGGACGTATTATATATATATATGTAGTTTCTATTTAAATTCCGAAACTTTTGCGCTAAAACTGGCCGTGAGGGAAAATATTCGACTGGCTCGCCCGCCTTTACACCGCAAATAAGTATAGATAAATAGGTAAGGAATGAAAATATGTAAGTATATGTGTATGTGCAATGCAATGGTGTTTAAATATTAATTTTAGATATAAGTATTTAATTTATGTTTTAATTTTTGTCATGTGCATGTCGTTTGTTATATGTGCTTTATATATATATGTCCTTTATATTATATGACGACTGGACGAGTCAAAATTTTTGGCAGTAGGGCTTTCACTCGCCATTGCATCCTGCCGAATTTTTGTCACTTTCTCGGAACGGACTTACTTTGAGGTGGCCAAGGGCGGACGTGGTGAAGATTGGTCTTTCAGGACTTGGTGGATTAGCATGAAAAGCAATTCGGACTCTTGGACCAGCATCAAAAAATTAGGGGACCCAAAAAACACGGCCGCCTCTCGATCGTTTGGGCATCAGGCACACCGTCAGAAAAATTGAATTTTGGTCTCCCACCAAAATGAAATCGTGGCCGGTCCTATTGGGGCCCAGTTTCCACCACAATTTTTTTGCACTCACATTTTCTCTTTTAAAACAATAACAAAAATGCAATTGCCCTGTGACGATTAGCCGTTAAGCTGCTTCCTCAGTCAGCTTCTAAAACGTTCTGTGCCCTTGACAACTTTTAGCGGGCGCTCAGTGGGCTGTTTCCCTCTTTCCATTCGTTCCTGACCTTCTGTTGAGAAAGGTCGTTGGCCGTTTTCAAGGCCTTTGCCTCTCTTCAATTCGTATTTCAAACTCCCCCTCCCGCAACGATCATCAAAAGCGCTTCGCTGTTGCCTACGCTAGAGGGCGCTTTGGTATACCAAACAGCACTCACACCCACGCACACATACGACTGTGCCTTCCAATTGCCTATCGATATCGCTTATCGACCGCTTAAACAAAACAAAAACACAAATGCAACACTATCATGCATCTTATGTGAACGTCTAAAGCCGAGAATAAGTGAACTGATTGAACCTTATCAGTGTGGATTTAGAACTGGCAAATCCACCACGGATCAGATATTCACATTGCGACAAATCCTGGAGAAGACCCGAGAGAGAAATATCGACACCCACCACCTTTTTGTTGACTAAAAGCCGCCTTTGAAGCGATAAAGTCAAAGTTCTTTAAAGCCCTGTCTACCTTTTGGTATTCCAGCAAAGTACGTTCGACTTTGCACGATGACGTTGAGAAGCACAAAAATAGGTAAAGACTGCTCCGAGCCTTCGATACCAAAAGAGGTTTTAGGCAGGGTGATACCTTATCGTGCCACTTCTTTAATCTACTGATGGAGTACATACTGCGCCAGTGCCCAAATGCTAACAGAACGGTTTTTCTAAGTTTGGAGTTTCGCATGAAATGTCAGATAAATGGAAAACAGGCCTTAAAATAATAGTTAAAGGCTAAAAGTGAAAATACACACTTAGATTTCGGTATTGTACTATTGGATTTTAAGGAGGTACCAATTGGGCTGAAGAGTTCTCTGTCATCGAAATCGCTTTTGCGGAATCTTCGATCAGAAACCCAATAATAATAGGAGATCTCAATGTACTGCTAGAGAAATGCAGCAGTGTTCTGCACCCATGAAGTTACCGAATGTGTAATAAATACAAACGGAAGAAAGGCAAAAGATAAGGTAGTCAACCCAAAGGGCAAGAGATTTCTGGAATTCTGCAACGATAATGGTCTAACCATAGTAAATGGATTAAAAAACGGAGATGCAGAAGGAAGTTATACTTTTGTGACCACAGTTGGATACTCCACCAATGATATATCGGCGGTGCATTGTGACCTGCTTCCGCATGAGGATTTCAATGTTGAGAGTAAAATTTGGTCAGATCATTTCCCAATAATACTTAAAATTAGTGTCAATCTTGCTGAGACGTCACCACAGTTAAACTTGTTATCAAAGCTTAAGCTCCATATACACGACCTGATCGCTCAGCTGAGTTTTCGCCTGAGTGGCTGTCAGCTCGTGTAAACATGCTTCTGAGTAGGCAAGTGATTTACTCAGGTGAGTGAAGCGAAATGGAATCGGTTCTAATTGACCTGACCACTCAGCTGAGCGTCATAGGGTTGCCTGATTGAAGTGTGTGAGCGCTGCCACTTCCGGCTTTCAATATACAATTGTTGTCGATTTTTGGCTATCGGTTTGGCTTTTATTTATGTCAAATCACGGATTATTGAAATAAAACATTAAAATTGATGTTGTAACATTCCGCGTTATCGATAGATCGAATAGCGGGCAGCGCCGAGTAAAATGATCTGGTAGCACAGCTGGTGAGGGGAAATGGCAGCGAAGAGCCCTCTGTCGTGAAGGTAGTGTACTGCATTCAAATTCAAATGAGAGGCGAAAGCTGCTCTCAGAATGCAATACAGATGCAGTCTCTTTCCCACCCACACCCGAGTTTAAAATCAGGCCATGGCCTTCGATCAGGCCATCGACCCGGTATGTTGGGATAGGCACATATGGCGGGAGAAGTGGCCTATATAGGGGGTCAGTTGGGTGGCCAGTGAGATATTCCATAAAAGTCGGGCAGAGCCGCACGACGATCGTCGCTGAAAAAATTCAATTCAATTCGGAGAAGGCCAAACGTGGATGAGCCGCCCAAAGTGGAAACCCAAGTGGGGAAAGTAATTAGCTCAAGTAAATTTTTATGTGCCGCGCATTTAGTTGCAAATTTATTTAATATAATTGAAATATAAAAGTGAGTTAAATTTAAAGTAAATATAAAGAAAAATGTCGAAGTTAGTGCTTTTGTGGTTGCAGTCTAAGGCTAAGCGAGAGCCCAGAAAGCCCAGCATCTGGTGGAGGGAAGCATCCGGAGGAGTATTAGACGGGGCAACGTCGGAGTCCAGTGCATCAAAGAGGGAGCCAAGTCAGAGTCCATCAGTGAAACGCACGATCCAGAGCAAGGAATATAAAAGTGAGTCCATTCCTTGGATCCGGGCCCAATAAAACCCAGGGACCGGCCAGATCGTAAGGCGGCTATCACCCAGTCATTGGAGAAAAGTCCCTATCCTCGAGGTCGTCCCTTTTGGGGCTCCGGCGGATTTGCCCGCTGCGCATGATTGCGGTCCGCTAGATTTGCCTGGCATTTTTATGTCCCCATAGCAGAAATTCTTGCTGGGCACTGGGAGTAAATTTGAAAAGAAAAAAATTAATATTTGGATAAACCGGCGCATATTTTAGCTTATGTCTAGTATATAGAGGGGAATTGGTGTGGGAAGGGATTTCTATTTATATTTAAATTTATATATATATGTTCATACAATACGGCCCGAGTACGAGCTCGGATCTGACCTGGATCAGGGGGACCTATTGATCTGCACATTTTACGAAGCCTGGGTCATCTATGCTGGAAGAAAAAAAAATTTAATAGTTACAGAAATGTCCACTTATCTGTCCCATTTGGAGCTCCATCAGGATAGGTAGGAGTACTGTAGATTGGTGAAATTGGGAAAATGAATCCCCCAATCTAGCATAGGCGAGTAGGCTGAATTAATTTATTTCAGTAAGCACTCAAAAATCCCCTTGGTGGCTTTGGTCACATCTTAGCTCGGTCGGCGGAACCTAGAAAAGAAAAGATAAAAAAAATGTATACTAATTAGATTTGATAAAAAATATATATATATAATTACTTAAATTAAAACCTAAAAGAAGATAGGAAAATATGTTAGGAAATTATTGTTAGTCATTAGTTAAAAATTTTGTGTTTTGTTATGAAGGCTTATGCGGAATTATTGTTTATTAAATTGTAAGTTGATTTAGAAAAAATGATGGCTTAAGTTTTGAATGTAGGGGGAGGAGGGAAATCTCCATGACCATGGATTAGGCTGACCCAGATATGTGGCAGGGTGATCAGATAAAGGTTGTCGTTTCGTGGTCACTGGAAGGGTGGGTGCGCCAAGGTGAATCATCAAAACCTCACTGTCAGTTTCCATTTGTAGTCGTCCTTGCTAGAGCCCGCTAGTGTGTTTAAATGTTTTTTTGAAATTGTTGTGGCAGAGATGCGCTGTTGGCTGGGATTGTACGACCTGTGGGCCTTGGGAAAAATCCCGCCCTGAGTGAGCTGAGTTAGCCGGCCTAGCCCAAAGTAGCAGAAACAGGTTCGTAACAGTATGGCGCCCAACTGAAGCCAGGAAAAGGATTGGGGTACGACAGAGTGCTCCTCAAAAGAGACATCTGAGCCAATCCGGCCCTTATAATGGTTTCAAGTTAAAAAAAAAACAAATAAATAAACCGGTCGAGAGAAGGCATCTCACCCAAAATGCTATTTCCGATCCAGGTCAGGAAAGGAACGAAGGCTTTGGGGTATCTTACAAAACGGTACCCAAAATTGCTCGAACTTGGAACGACCTGGGGAGGAAGAAAGCAGCACAAAGTAAAAATAGATATGAAAAGGTGAAAAGGGATCAATTATCTGACATGAGAGGTGACCCTTGAAGCCATCGAATCATCTGAGGGAGGTAAGGCACTATGGCACACAAAGTGAAGCCTAGTTAGCGACCATCCCGGTACCTGGTGGCTAAAGATGAGGAGATGAGCTGAAAAGAAGGGGCAATTTTTTTCTTCCGTTCGAAGATCTTGTTGGACGTCCTGTTGAGAATATCTGGGTGGCCCATGCGATCGTAAGTTGAACATGAGATGCATCCAGAAACTACAACAGGCCGGTCAATTCGATCCGAACCAAGAAGTGATAAAGAAAATTAAAAAAAAAATGGTGAGAAATCTTAACTCTCAGTCTTCCGTAAGGAAGATTGAAGTAGTCGATATTTCTCGCAGCTTGGTTGTATAGGAAATCGGAGACAGCAGAATAAAGCGCAGAAAACCACATATTTGGGTTGGTTCCGGTCGGAGTCACCTTTTTCCCCCTCATTGTTATGTTATTGGTCGAATTCATATAAAAAAATAAAAATCTGTGCTAAAGTTGTGTATTTAGGTGTAAAAAATAGCAGTTAGCGAGATCTAAAAGGAAGAAAAGAAAAGGAATTAGTAAAATTAGCATATTCGAAGGAATAAAAGTTCAGTAAGAGTAGGAAATAGATGAAGGAGGAAAGGGCCAAGATTATAATTTGAGGTCAAGACTTGATTTAAGAGGAGGACTAGCTAGAACTCCCCCGCCAAATATCCGACAAGGGCGAGTACCAAGCAACGCAGACATGAGTTGCCCAGAACAGCTTAAGGACGACAGCTGGAATGGCGGAGCTCAAGGGCTGCGATTCTGCCAGAAATCACCTCGGCAGTTAATATGGCTTTGGGTCAAGGACAAGAAACTTACCAAAGATCGCTGGCAGATACCATCAGCAGAACGTTGCGAGAGGAAGTCACCAGAGGCTTTTTAGAGTGGACGAAATCGATTAACGACGTCCTACTGCCGCTTAGACAAACCGTAGAAGCCATAAACGCTCAAATGCAGGCGCCACGAGATGCTGACATGGACGGCGGCTTTGAGAGGCGGAGCGGAGCGATCAAAAAACGGACCAGTTCGGAAGTTGGGTCTGCTCAAATTGGTCTGCCTGTAGTACCACCAAAGCCGATCTGAAATAGAGATCAATGCAGAACCAGTCCTCAGTCAAGGGAGAACCAACGCTTTCTAAGCCCGGAGAATAAAATGCGCCATGAACTAGGCCGGATGCGCGACATTTAGATGACCCGCCTGATGGAAATCCAGATATGGATCAGATTAGCGCGAGCAGGGAACATAACGCGAGGCGAGGAGTCAGGTGGGGACGAGTAGAGAAATGAGAAATTAATTTTGATGGTGATCCTAATAAAATGACCGTGGAAGACTTTGTCTTCAGAATTGAATTCCTAAAGAAACAATGCCAGTGCTCTTGGGGGAAGTACTTAAAATTTTTTTACCATCTTGTAAAGGGCCAGGCACAGTATGGTATTGGCAATTTGTAAGGAAACCCTCCAGAGACATGGGAATATCTGAAGTAAGAGCTGATCACAGGATTCCGGAGGAATGGGAGACGAGTTTCAACGTTTGAGAGCACTCCATGATAGAAGACAGCGGGCTGACGAATCAATTGAAGAATATTTCCACGCCATACGTCGATAAGACTAGTCATAGACTAGTCGTTCCTATAGGAGAAATAAAGATGGTCCAAATCATTAAAAAAAGGACTTTCCCAGGAAGTAGCCCGATTCGTTTATGCATTGCGGGTCCACAATGGAAGAACTCAGAGAGAAATGCCTGGAAGTCGAGGTGTTGGCAGACGCGAGCCACGCCCCGCATATATGAACAGTGCAAAGTTCGCCACGAATAATCGTGTGAATGAAATAGCGGCCGATATTGATGAGCCGGAAGTTCAGTGACGGAAACGGTGGAGGAGACGACGTTTATTGCCCAACAACAAGCTGACTTGTTGGAATTGTGGTCAACCCGATCACAGATTTCGCGATTGTCTCGCTAAGGAACGGCGGATATTTTGTTTTCGATGCGGAAGACTCGACGTGTTCAGCCCAACTTGTCCCAACTGTGCGGAAACGCAAGATCGAGCGCAGCCAGAGGGAGAGCCGCGCTCGCTGACAGCACCCCGCGGAAATAACTAAAAATCAAATAAATAACAATAATAATCACATAAATATTAAAAATAATAATAGGATTAGTTTCTTACCGGCCGAGGAAAGGATGAGGGCATATTGGCTGCACGGAAGGCATGTGATGGTAAATCGAGAGTGAAAAAGCTCGAGCTCGATTTCGTAAACGTCGACAAACGCAAAAACAAGTAGTGGAGGCAGTACACTGGAGTGTAGGCACCGATCCAAGACCCTTTGCTGAAGTGACCATTTAAGGCAAGGTAATCCGGGGAGTCTTAGACACTGCACTGTGGGCCAGAAATCTCATTTTTTGGCCAAAACTCTGGCACTTCACACCAGACTAGCTAGGAAGCTAAAGTTTTTTACGAAATGTTCTTAAAAAGATTGAACTTAACGCACATAATTTTTAAAAAAATAAAGAAATTTTAAAACATATTGATAATCCAAGTTAAAGTTGGAAAATTTTTCAACTTTTTGGATTTTTAATTTGAAAAAAACTTGTGGTTAGACTTAAGCTAAATTTTGCAGAGAGGATATACAAGTGTAGATTGTTTCTAAGAAAAATAATTGTCATGATCGGATAAGTCGTTTATGAGTTATTAACTCAAAATAGAACTGACTTTGAATGCCCACCCTGTCAAGGATTTTTAGTCAATCTGACTACTTTCACCGTTATTTTTATTTATTTAACCTGTTCTATACATTCATTTCTTAAAACAAAATACAATATAAAAAATAAATTAATTAAAAAATATTTTTTATTTGTATTTTAAACCGTAATTCCGTGCTTCTAAAAGTATGCTGCCACATTTAATCCATGGGAATAAAAATAGCTTAGCTCTCACAGTTCGGCTTCATGGTCCAAATTCCGAAGTTTTAAAAAAAGAAAAGCATACTTTTCGGCTGACTTGAAAATTGAAACTGGCTCGATGCGAAATGGGCATACATTTTTAAAAGCGATTTAATAAAATGCAAAAGCAAACACGCGCAAAAGCGCACACCTCCAGTTATAGTAGAATATTCAAAGAAAATTATTTGACATGTTACGAGTGAATAGCCAGTGGCACCCGTGGGCGCTCTCAAATCAAAGTTGCCAAATGTAAAAAAAAACAAAAAATTACTGCTTTTACCATTTTTTATGAAAACGAATACAATTGGAAACTTTTTATATTTTTTTATTTAAATCTAGTTCGTAGCCGAAAATATATAAATTATCTCTAGAAGTGTTTCTTTCCTAGTTTCGACTATTAATTTTCCATTTTTTGAGCAATTTCATGAAAATCAACTTTGAATTGCTGCCATTCAAAAACCAAGAAACGAAAATGTTCAAAATTTTGGCATAAAATAGCTATAAGTATTCTTAATCGTTTCCGGCAATCGTTTTATCAAGTTTCCCAAACAAAAAGTGGAAAAGTGTGACTTTTGGTCAAAATTTCGGCCTGCTGGCCCAGTGTGCACTGGAGCAACTGTAAGCATCTTGGGGCGAAACAGTCGCGCGTTCCTAGCAGAATTGGGCATAGAGATGGCGAAGTATGTATCCACGGTGCGAACGGCAGCAAGAGAAGACAGATCAATCATCGGACGGGTGAATCTCTTAGTAGAATATGGAGCATTATCCAGAGAGATAATGTTTCATATCTGTCCAGGACTTGAACAGGAGCTGTACCTTGTGCAATTTTTGGCAGGGTTTTCGATTGGCACCAGCCATCATTGATCCGAAGGAATCTGTTTCATCCGTGAGGGTGGTTGAACGGTGTTGGCTACGCAGATGGAACACTATTTCGAGATGGATGAGGAGCGTCCGAAGCCTGAGACTGAAGCATGGGAGCTGAATGAAGAAGAAAAATAAAGAATTAGATGCAGCGAAGAAAGATTTTTTTGGCTTTTGAAAAGGTTGGATTGGGTAGGACATCTTTAGAAAAGCACACGATCCAGCTATAGATGGAGCGGAACCAGTCAAAGACCGACATTATCCGCTTCTCGCCTGCCATGCAAGAATTGGTGTGGGCTGAAGTGACCTGATGCTTGCATTGGGAGCGATCGAACCCAGTGATGGCCTATGGAGTACGAGAGTTGTGCGTCGTCCCGACAAAAATCGATTTTGCCTCGATGCTCGCAAGCTCAACAAACAGACAGTAAAGGATGCATATCCGCTGCCGAGCATCGAAGGCATTCTCTCAAGAATCGAGCAAACACACTACATATCGAGGTGGACCTGAAGTATGCGTACTGGCAGATCGAGATGGACGAGGTGAGCAAGCCATACACAGCCTTTTTCCGTGAGCGGGAGACCGCTATACCAATTAAAATGATGCCGTTCGGGCCGTGCAACGCCTCTCCCAGCGTTTGAGTCGATCGATGGATAAGGTCATTCCATCGAAGCTAAGAACTAATGTGTTCGATTATCTGGACGATCGGCTCATCATCTCGGCTGATTTTGCAACTCACATGCAGTATCTGAGGCAGGTAGCCCATAATCTGAAAATGGCAAATTTGACAAATCAAAGGACAAAAAAAATCAAATTCTGTTTTAAAACCTAAAATACTTGGGACATGGGGGGGGGCACGATAAGAATGGATCTAGATCGAGTGTCAGCGACTTTAGAAATCTAATACCAAAGTCCGTGCGCGAGTTTAGAAGCTTCCTGGGAACAGCTGGGTGGTATCGCCACTTTATAAGAGATTTTGCCTCATTGTCAGTTCCGTTGACGGTTGCCCTTAAAGTAAGCAGAGGAAGAAAGTTTATTTTGAATGAAGAGGTACAAGCAGTGGAAAAAACTGAAACCCGCTTTGACACGGCCCCTGGTGTTAGCCCATGCCGACTTTAGCAGACATTTCTATGTCCAATGCGATGCGTCACATGCAGGAGTGGGAGCGGTTCTATTCCAGCGGGATCAAACAGGAGGAGTAAGCGGCCCATAGCATTTTTTTCCGCCAAGCTGAATCGCCATCAGCTTAACTACTCCGTGACGGAAAAAAGAACGCCTGGCTGCAATTATGGCCATTCCAAAATTTCGCCCTTATATAGAACCCATGCCGTTCACAGTGATAACCGACCGTGCGAGTTTGAATTGGCTAATGTCACTTAAAGATTTAAGTGGGCGATTGGCAAGATGGTCTTTGCAGCTCCAAGCATTCAATTCGAAATCGAGCACCGAAAAGGCATTGAGAACGCTAGCTGATACGCTGTCGCGATACGTGGAAGAGCTGGAGGCGGACCCACAGACAATGCTTGATTTCAGACCACAGAATTCGACTCTGAAGATGACGTTGACAGGGAAGAGATTGAACAAATAAGAAATAATTACCCGATTTACAAGTCAGAGGCAAGGCGATATAAGAAGGGAGGGAGCTGCAGTCAAGTGCCCCGACTACAAAATACCTCATTCCCTTGATTTCGTGCGTTTTTTCTTCACCTACACACACACTCACACATACGCACACTCCAACATACACACAAACGCATGGCATGCGGCCGCGCGCGATAACTGACAATGCAAGACCCCTCTCTCCCACAAGCAAAATTGATTCGTATATAACTCGGTGCTTATTGTCCGATCTTAGTGATCTTTTCAGAAGAGATAGATATTGGGCCTTACTTGACATAGGTGAGTTTGTGGCTCTGAGAGTTTTTGCGCTTAAAGGGGGGAGGGAGGAATTTTCCAAATCTGGAAACAAAACTTGTTTTGAATCGGGTATACACCTCTACGCCATGCACTTAATAGTCTCTAGAAACACAAGGTTCATACGGACAGACGGACGGACAGAGGCAGAGGACAGGGCTAAATCGACTCGGCTGTTGATGCTGATCAAGAATATATTACTTTATAGGGTCGCAAATGCTTCCTTCTATCTGTTACATACTTTTGCACAACTTCATTATCCCCTTTTTCCCCATTTTCAATGGGAACAGGGTATAAAAAGGTCGGATTTGAGCGTCTTGAGGATCAGGTCGAGGGGACTGTTTGAAGTTATGGGTGCCAAATTCCTTAACGGCTGGAATCATAGATCAGGCTCATATGGACGTCAAAGCAGCTCATGGGGCATGAAGAAAACGCTGCATCTACTCCGAAGGCTATATTATTGGCCACATATGATCACTCAGGTACAGGATTACGTACGCCGATGTCAGCGCTGTAAGGAGACAAAAGCGCCGAGTCAACGCTTGCAAGTGGAGATATAGGCGAGGAAGTGGAGACCGAACGACATTTCAGAAATTGTATATTGATTTCTTAGGAAAATATCCAGGATCTAAACGTGGTCAGGCTTGGGTGTTTGTGGTGGTCGACCACTATTCAAAATTAACCTTTTAAAGTCGATGCCTGAGGCCAAGGCCAGCAGTGGGTTGAATTCCTGGTTCATGAGGTGTTTTATAAGTTCGTGGTGCCAACCACATTCCGATAATGGCAGGCATTGTGTCCAATATCTTCGCTGAGATGATCGAGGCGTTTGGGGTTAATCACATCAAAAACACCAGTATACTCGCCACAGAACAATGCTGCTGAGCGAGTAACAGAACTGTACTGGCAGCGATCCGCACCTATTTTGGGCCAAGATCACAGAGATTGGGATGCTTACTTACCTGAAATCGAGGTGGCTATAAGGAACGCGGTGTATGAGGCAACTTGAGAGCAAATCACTAGTGGATAACAAACCAAAATAGGCAATCAGCGCGGCCAATTCACAAATTAACTAGATAATTTTCATGAACCAGTGGTTCTGTATCTGACTCAACTGAGCTACTCAGGCATGTGTAAACGCTGAACTGAGTTGCTCACTTGACTTGCTCAGGTGACGAAAACTCACCTGAGCGATCAGGTCGTGTAAATGGAGCTTAAAATGGGCACCCAAGGCATAAGGACAGATATCAGGACAATGTTTTAAAGGAGCTAAATTGTGTATTAGCAAAAGAAGGCATAAAATCGCACTCAGATATGCAGTCCATTATTGTAAATGCTGCAATAAAGCCTACGACTATGCCTCCCTGAGCCCAACCGAAAAGCCAATGGTTGGATAACGAATGCGGTCTCCTAAGAGAAAGCACATTCTCGCTTGAACAAAATCAAATTGACTGACAGGCAGACTGATCGAAAGCAGTACATAGCGAGCGCAAAAGTACAAAAGCTCTGTAGCAAGAAAAGCGAATTATTTGGCAGATCTGCAAAAAGGCTGGATACGAAAACGACAGCAAGCAGTGGTGGAGACTAGCACGACAACTAAAAATTGGCACCTTCATATCGGAAGCAGTATCAATCGTGATGTCATTGAGAAATATCTAAAAACTGCTAAGCCCGGAGGTACAAGGTTGCAACATGCAATATGCAGAAAACAGCAATACATGTAACTGAAACGTAGCAACAGATTTTTTTTACGGGCTGCTGGATGAAGATCACGCTTGTTCTCATCGCTAATATGTGGGATATACCCAGTTGCTAGACTGTATAACTCCTTGAGGGAATGGTAGGTCGTTTCCCTTCTTTGCAGGAAACTGGATAAGTGTTATTCGGGCCCGTGAGACTTTGAAGAAGGAATGTTCCGATTACCCACTTAAGTCTCCCTTGGTACTTGAAAGAGCAGGGATGCAAACCACTGAAAATAAGTACTGGTTCGGTTCAGTGGTTCACAGTGTCTGAGCCGCCGGTTTATTCAATACATGGTTCCGCGGTTTCGAAGTTCGTCAGTGGTTCACAAGCCACATTATGAAATATTATGATATGACTTTTTCGCCAACTTGGAAAGGTCAATTTCCATACACCATTTGAATATCTGTTAAATTCTTAGAAGAATTTCAAAATTTATTAAGTTGATTCGCATGATTCGTCTATTAGTTTCTAGAGGAACGCCCTTCGAAAACAGAAAATCTCCTCTAGAAAAGAATATACTCATGCATCTTTCACACCCTGTTTATTGTAATATATGAGAAAACTGGCTTGGCTAAGATTGAATTTTGGTAAATAAGAACCACAGAAAATTGAAAACATTCTCCACTAGAGGGCACAAATAAACTTTTAAGAAAAAGAATGCAGATTGATGACAGGTTAAGAGATCGGCGGGCAATTGCAGAAGACTTACAGGATTACATGTTGTAAAATTTGTGTCAAGTCATCCTCAAAGGTTATATCGATCCTGCATCGATAAGGATCAATTCGGTCTATCAGTAATCTTCCCAGGTCGAACGGAATGTCAAATAAAATTCTTTAGGAAAATGATTCAAATTCTCAAATTAGTAACTTTCATAGCCAAGAGGAAAGCGATTATGTCTTAAACTTCGTCAGAGAATGAACCGTACCGCTTTTTCTTTGTGGTTTTCGGTCTGGTTCAGCATTTGAAAGACCCCGGCTCGGTTTGCGGTTCGGATCACCGGCTCGAAAAAGCGGTTCGGTTCGGTTCAGTGCCGGCTTGCATCCCTGAATAAGAGACGTACTCTCCTCGCTGTACTGCATTATTGGCCTTTTTGAGCGAGATGTTGCCGTCCGGGCTTTTCCTGGCAGATTCCAAGTATAAAAGTTCTTGCTTATTCTCTCGGTGTACTGTGTAGAAAGCCGAAAATCTAAAGTCCCCTTTTATTTTGGGCCAAAAATGGTAATATAAAAATTTATTGCATTTTATTTTCCGCCACGTTTTGTGTAATTTCAGCCTATATACATAAATATATATACATTTTTCTGAACAAATAACCGTAAAAATCTTTGCTGTCCACATCAGAGTCGTAAAAGGGGATTTTATTTTTAATTACAGACGAATTTTTCAATGGGTCGCATACAATTTTCCGCCAGTTGATGATGCCAGTTACCCCTGACTCCACTCCCTCCCCTTAAACCTAAGCATATATTCATATACATACATACATATCTCGTCGTATGTTGACTTTTATAATTAAGTCTTTGTGTACAAGTTGAAGGCACTCTCCAAATCCAAGCCCAACACCAGCCCTTACCTGGCTGGAGAGTTAGAGAGAGAAAGGGCTCATAAAAAGGATTAATTGTGCGCAATTAAAGAAAATATATTACGGCCAAGTTTTTACCTTTTTTCTCTTTCACGGAAAGTTTGCCTTCCTGCACGAAAAATGTTTTCCATTGAATTATGCAAAATCATTTAAATGCGACGCACCAAAACTTTTTCCAACATTTCTTACCGACTTAACCACTTGGCATGTGTCTAAGAATCTTATGGTTATTGCTGTTGTTGTTGTTGTTCTGGGAAGCTTAAGTTCATAATGTTCGTACAGCGTTACGCTGCCAAGAAGGAAGAAGGAAAAGTGGGGGGAAGGAAAGGACTACAATTGCCATGACAATAGCAGCAGAATCTTACTCCTCCATTCGTTTCCACATGCGTTCTTGGGTTAATTGCTCAAGTTCAAAATTAAAATATTTATTACAATGAAAAACTTTGGCACTTTGACGACGCCACCAAGACGCGAGATGATGACGACGACGACGACGACTTTGGGCCAGCACAAAAAACTGCTCCCTCTGACTGCAAATTCTTTCTATATTTTAGTTACCTTTCCTTCTTTTCTTCTCTTGAATTTTGTTTTCAGAAAAAGATGTAAGTAGAAAAGTACTTAATCCAAATACAAAATTCTCAACTCAAGTAGAATTTTAAGTAGATTTCGAACATCTTGAAAATATTTTCCGCGAATGCTAAGTTAACTTGTTGTATTACCAAGATATCTGCCTTTATTAAGGTAGGGTGATGTTTTGTCTACATCTTCCTTTGAAGATATTCATTTGCCACAGTTCACATAAAAACTTTTTTGATTCCGCAAACAGCGACTGTGAATGATTTTTGTACATTTTTTTTTTGTGGGTACCCAGTGTCCAGTTTTAATTATTGTCCTTTTTGTTGCAGTCCCCTTTGGATGGGGGGGTATGCTCCCCTGTCAATGTCAACGCAGTCATCGTCACCCAGCCGCCCCCCGGCCCTTAATGCAGCAGCAGCATCAGCATCAGCTGGCGATTAACTTTTCGAAATGGTACCCTTTTTTGCGCCGCTGTCGGCGATATGCTAATGATGACCAGACCATGGACCGCCATTTGGTACACTTTTGTGTTTTATTATATGCCACTTCGCCCCTTTTTTTGGCTTTTATTATTTTCAAGTTTAATTAACTTTTGTGTTGTGTTTTCAGCAGACTCGACTCGACACGGCTCGTACATAAATTTTGACTGTGGCCCGGGGGGCACTTGGGGCTCTTAAATGGAAATTTGATACGATTTTCTGGCCTGGATAAATCATCAGCTTAGAATAGCCAGCGGTGGAGTCAGCAACAGGGCAACAGACTAGGCCAGCTTTTGCTCGGGGGGATTGTAAGTACTTGAGCAGAAAATGTTAGATCTGGATAATTAACAACTATCTTAATATAGTCAGTCATATGACAAACTACAAATTAATTTCTTTTAATCCTAATTTATAGCATTATCAGGCCTGTTGCCGTTTTCATACATATTTCTTCGATTTCAAATGAAAACAAAATCGAACGATTTGGTTTTAGCTGTTCTTGGTATTCGAACGATTGCAATGGAACGACTTGCTACACTTTCACCTTAATCAACTGGTGAATCAAAACAATCCAATAAATAATCATTAAAAATAGTTGATAGTAGTTGAATAAAGGTGTTTAAAAAGACGTTTCAATTTTTAAGGGCATTTTATTAACATTTTCCCAGCGTTTCAAAAACAAGTGAAAACTAGAACTGCCTGAACAAAATATGTGAATTCGTGGCAAATCGAAGCTGTTCATAAAAATTATTAATTTTTTTATTTAAAAATAATTTTAAAGGATAAAATTGCCAAAAGTATCTAAAAACACTAAACATTGGTACAAAATTAACTTTAAGCCATTAATTTTACGCCTTTATGTACAAAATCGCATTTACTTTTGAATTCATCGGCTCCAAGCAATTTGAATTCAAATCGAGTAAAATCTATCGAATTGTGAAGACCGGAACAGGTAGCCAAATCGAATTCGAGCAAATTTAGTGAAAGTGAAAACCGGAACAGGCCTGTATATGTGAAATGGAAGCTCTGCTCTGAACTGTTTATGAAGAATGGATAAATATGACTTAAAAGGTAATCTAATAATAATTTTTTACTCTGAGATTACTGTAGAATGAGGTGCACCTTATTTCTTTATTCTTAAAAAATTGAGTAGTTTGCTCGGTTTCGGAAACCTCGTGTTTACAATATTAACCAAGGAACTACAATAGTTTAATAGTTTTCTCACCAAATTCTGCAATGGTCCAGCATTCTGAATGCAATGATAAAGAGCAAGAACCCTGGTCATTTGGTTCCAGTAGATGCCGAGTTGTCGAGAAGGAAGTAAACCCACAACCAACCGGTATCTAAAATTAATCATTTAGAAATAATGTAATTAAAAAATTTGAAATTTGGTGTTTAGGTTGGTTATTAAGATTTTTAACTGGTTCCCATTAAAATGGGTAAATGAAAATCATGAAGTTGTGCAAATGAAAAGAACATATTTTTTGATCAGCATTAATAGCCGAGTCGATAGTATCCATGTCCGGATGTCTGTATAAATGCGTCGATCTCAGAGCCTACAACAGACACATTTCAGCATCTAGGTAAGAGTATACTTATACGTCCCAGATGTGTTTGTAATTAACAGAGCTTTTTCATTAACATATTAACTCTTCAAAACAGTAGGTGTTATTTAACAACTTCTATTGCGGGGGCGAGACGAAGTGTGGGCAAACATTTTAAATAAACTTGATCTGCGTGCGGACAATGCATTTGAAATTTTATAGCTCTAGTTCTGGGATACAAACGAACGAACGGAAGGACATGCCTGTGTCGACTCGTCTGTTGATGCTAAAGGCTCAGACGGACTTCTTTGGGCCTTTTATGGTAGACTTATTTTGGGGTCGGAGGATTTATGGACCTCTAAAAAGTAATTATCAACTGTTCGAGCTCTATGGGGACACTAATCTTGTCAAGCGCATATAACTAATAACAGCGGCTACGCTGGATAGGGTATGTTACCCGTATGAATGATCAAGCTCCAGCAAATCGCGTATACAAACGGAGTGCGAAATAGTTATGAAAGATGAGGAGACCAGCTCGAGAAAGATATCTCGAAGCTGGGTGTGACCTACTGGTGGCAGCTCGCTTAAGACAGTGGCGGACATTGGTTGCAGCGGCCAAGACCGTAAAACGGTTGCGATGTTTCTATCAGGCCAAATAAGAAGAGAGCGACCAAGTCGAATATGAATAACGAGTTAAAACTAATCCCGTAAAATCAAGCTCTCCTGAGCGAAAGTCGGGGTCAAAAAACATTCCGGGATTGTTGATTTTGAAGTATTTTCGTGTGCTCAAACAGATTAACACAAATCTGTTTAGACAATGTTCCACCAAGTTAAGAGTTTTTGTCAAAAAAATAATTAAGAATGCCTAATTTAAACATTTTAAGGCATGTTTTGTCATGTAAAATTTTCCATGTAATCATCGTTTATTATAATTTTTATACCCTTGCAAAGGGTATTATAAAGTATTGGATGTTTGTACCGCATTGAAGGAAGCATGTCCGACCACATAAAGTATATATATTCTTGATCAGCATGACGAGCTGAGTTGATTTAGTCCTGTCCGTCTGTCTGTTTCTATGCTTTCTCCTCCGTCGGTTTTAAAGCTATCCTCACCAAACTTGCACTTTTGTCGGAACCGGCCGGATCGGATGACTATAGCATACAGCTGCCATAGGAACGATCGGTTAAAAAAACTAGTCTTAAAGAGAAAAACTTTTTGTGTTTTCTAATGAATCGCTTCCAAAGTACGTATTTCTTAGTTTACTATCCTTCCCATGATTTCACTAAGTTTGGTCGAAATCGGATGACTATAGAATATAGCTGCCATAGGAACGATCGGTCGAAAAAACTAGTTCTAGTGAGAAAAACTTTTTGTTTTTAATGAAAACGTCCTTATCATTGGCAACACTTATTTTATATACTTTTACCCAATTCTACAAAGTATGGTCGAAATCGGATGACTATAGCATATAGCTGAACGATCGGCCGAAAAACTAGTTTGAGTGAGAAAACTATTTTGTTTTTTAATGAAAAGTCCTTTTTAATGGCATATTTTTTATTTTATTTACTTTAAATGCATTTCTACAAAAGTTTTGTCAAAATCGATGACTATAACATACGGCTTTCAGTATGAATGATCGGTCGAAAAAGAAGTTCTAGTGAGAAAAACTTTTGTTTTAAATGGATCGCCTCCAAATATCGTAATTGACAGTATATTATGCTTTTCGATGATTTTACCAAGCTTGGTAGAAATCAGACATCTATATAGAATAGATCTTATAGAAAAGTATGGTCCAAAAAATAGGTCTTAGTTAGAAAACTTTTTAATTTTCTATGGAAGCGTAAGGGTATACAAAACTTCATAGCCGAAGTTAACTTCCCCCTATTTTTTGTTTACAAAAAATGTTCCCCAGACAATTCTATGTATTCTTTGAAGATATATTATTTTGAATAAATGTGTTTGAGTTGACTAACT
>JAEIFV010001535.1:0-39360 GCA_018904265.1 Lordiphosa collinella | reverse complement strand
GTATGCACACTTATCGAATGCACACTGTACTCAGTGTTATGCATTTAAAATACATTGTAGCACTTTGCCGCAACGTTAACATAAACCAATCTCAAGTATGGAGTAATTTGATATTCACACACATTGGACAGCCAAAGCGCTTACTCAGCATGCACGCGCGGCCGCTGCCACCAAGTGTACATAACTCGCTCTCCCTCTCGTAGCATATACATAGATAACAATACTGACTGCCCTGCCGCCGGCTTCTCCGACAGCACAGTCGCAGTCTTTTTAATATATTTGATTATTATGAAAAGAGATGCAAAGAAGTAAAGTTCGAGTGCACGCTGTGCCTCAATTCAAATAAAGAACTAAACTAAAAGAAAATAAGTGTTTTAAAGAACTTTTATTTAAACTGGATAACTGCGTGGATTACATGGCGACCGTGACCGGTGAAATTGAGCCTGGAGGCTGAAGATCAAAGGAAGATTTAGAAGGAAGGAAGGAACCCAAATACGTCATATATTCAGGAAGGAAGACCTAGAAGGAAGGATGAAGGAAGGATGACTAACCCGAAATACAGAGTGAGTAGAGTGTCAGAGTTTCAACAAAAATTCGACAAAAATGAAACCTCACAATAAAAAAGGAGGGTTGCGTTGCAAACTATTCAAAAGAATTGCCGAGATAAGAAAGGCATTGAATAGCGAAAATCCCCCAAAGTGGGAATCTGCTTGTGAACTCCAAGAGGAGTTAGTATTTCTAAAGCAACAAGTGCAACAAAAATCGAACAGAAACTCTACATTCGAAAACTCTAAAATTATGAAGTCCATCTGCAAAAAACATATACTAAAATTAAACCACCAACAGAGAAGCAGATCCCCAAACAACAAAAGACGTGCCCAGCAGATTGTAAAGGTCCGAAGTACACACCGGCAGAAGAAGCTAAAAGCCTGTGCAGGAACCGGAAAGGCCTTAATCAAATAGGCCCACAGATGAAGGAAGCTGCAGAAGAAGCTAAATAGCCTGTGCAGCCCAGCACCGGCAACGCCTTAATCAAATAGGCCCAGGACAACAGCAGCAGCTGAAGGAAGATCGTCCCCGATGAGCAGCATATTTAGATTTAAAGTAACAAAAAAAAAAAAAATTTTTAATATTATAAAATGAAATCCAAAAACAAATTGTAAGACCCATTGCACTTTTGAGCTGTCTACTTAAACGGCCCGAAAAGATTTTATATAGGTAGGGAAAAATGTGACCCATAACCTGAATTCCCCAAAACTCTCACCGTCTCAAGACGTATTAGGGAACTATTCTAAAAAAAAAAAAATAAGGAAGATTATTTTAATCATTTTTTTTTCCAATTCTGTTTTTCGCAAAACATAACTTTTATAAAAAAAAAAAATTTTCCCATAAATGATGATTTTCAGTTATTACAAATAAATTTAAATAAAATCAAATTTTAAACTCAAAACTTTCGTATGCAAGCCATACAAATTTTCGAACTGTAAGGTTTAATGAATAGTAACAGTATAAGTAAAGATTTAGATTTTTCAAGTAATGAGCCACAATCCCAAAGTTTTAATATAGTTTACATAAAAAATAATACAACCAACATGGGGTTAATCGACACAAAAACGGTAGATTCTACTGCAAATGTCATTAACAAAGTTGAGGTTGAAAACAAAGATTTGGGATTAGTAACAACACTATTGATCATCATAGTTGTGATTATGAGTGCAAATCTATTCTTCAAAATATACAAACTGCACAATAGGTGCTTAAAGAAAAAATATATTAGCAAGGCCAACGACCTTGATAAGATTTAAAGTACCAAAAAGTTACCAAATGATTGACTTAATTGCTTATATTTATTATGGAATGGCTAGAAATTTCTGAGCGAATCCAAGAAATAAAAACTAGGTTTGAAAAGTCTTATAAATGTCTAACTCAGAATAGGCATATACATAAAGACACAATTAATAAGCATGCCTTTACTTTAGTTGACTCCTTTAATGAAGCACGATTATTGATATACGAGCATAAAGACATATTAACCAATGATCATTGGTCAGAAACGTCAAGAATTTTAACAAGGTTGAGAAACAATCTCCAAAATATAAAAGACAAGCATAGCTTGAATATAGAAATTCCTTCTATCTTAAATACACCTATTAAGTTTGAAATTGGCGAAGACGAAGAAATTCAAGCTCAGGATATTCAAGTAGAAGAAGAAGATTTAACTAACCTAACGATCCCAGCAGTTATCACTTTAGAGTCGAAAGACATTTTATCCGATAGTGGAGAAAGTTCAGATAGCAGCCTAATCATGGTTGATACAGGCGCTGCCCATAGGGCATACATAAGGGAAATTTCCCAAGCAGTACCTGAATTTGATGGAAAGAAAATCCATCTTGAGAAGTTCTTAACTGCTCTAAGGATAGTCAACCTGACCAAGGGAAATCATGAGGCAATTGCAATTGAATTAATTAAATCAAAAATATCTGGCACAACCCTTTACAAGGTCCGAAATGAGACTACAATAGAAGGGATAATAACAAAACTACAGAACATAATTGTCGGTGAAACAGCCGCCAATGTAAAAGCAAAAATGGCTACACTTACCCAAAAAGGTAAAACAGCCACCCAGTTTACAAATGAGGTTGAGAATTTGCGACAACTCCTTGAAGCTGCATATATAGACCAAGGCATACCCGCCGAAAATGCAGATACTCTCAGCACAAGCGAGGCCATTGACACGATGATTAAGAAAACCGATCACGAAAGTGTCAAAACGATTTTAGAATCTGGTTTCTGTACAACAATGGATGCAGCCGTCAGCGCCTACATCCGTACCAGTACCAGAGTTACCGGTAGTGTGAATACAGTAATGTATTCCCAAAGAGGTAACAGCTACCGTGGTAATAACTACCGTGGTAATAACTATAGAGGAAACAACTATAGAGGAAATTATCGTGGTAGAGGCAATGGCAGCTACCAAAACAGAAATAATTACAATAACAACGGTAACAACAATTACCGTGGAGGCCGAGGTAATGCCAATGGAAATAATAATAATTCCAATAGAGGCCAAAATAATAACAACAATAATAACCGAAACAATGTAAGAGTAGCCCAGAATAACTCGGGAAACTCCCAACAGCCTTTAGATGGACAACAGTAAAAAACCATAAGGTTCACACCATCAATCTTAGCCAGAACATATTCGTAAATTTTACTAATGTAGAAACAAATAAAAAACTTGTCTTTTTAATAGACACAGGTGCAGACATTTCTCTTTTAAAAGAAAATTCTGATATCTTTCATGATATTCAGGAAAACAATAAAATTAGTATTCAAGGCATAGGCCAAGAACTAATTCAATCCAAAGGATTAACTCCACTCGAGATACAGACAGACAAATACATAATTCCACACGATTTTCATATAGTAGACTTACATTTTCCAATACCATGTGATGGAATAATAGGCATCGATTTCATAAAGAAATTCAATTGTCAATTAGACTTCAAGCCAACAGAAGACTGGCTTATAATGAGACCAAATAACTTAAAATTCTCAATTTATGTTCCAATAACATACAGTTCTGGTAACAACTCAATAATTCTACCAGCAAGATCTCAAGTAGTCCGAAAAATACATATATCCTCAAATGAAGATAGCGTATTAATTCCCAACCAAGAAATTCAAACTGGCATTTATGTTGCAAATACCATTGCTACAACCAAAAATGCATTTGTCCGATTACTAAATACAACCAGTACAGATCAAATAGTGAATATAAAAAATTTGCAATATGAATCACTTTCGAACTACGATATAGTTCAAACTAATTCCGATGAAAGAACAAAAACTGTCATATCTCAATTAACAAAAAACTTTCCACCACAATTCAAGTCACAACTAACAGATTTATGCACTGAATATAGTGATGTATTCGGACTTGAAACCGAATCAATAACAACAAACAATTTCTACAAACAAAAACTAAGATTGAATGATGATGAACCAGTATACATAAAAAATTACAGAAATCCTCATAGTCAGATAGACGAAATACAAGAACAGGTACAAAAATTAATCGACAATAAAATAGTCGAACCGTCTGTGTCACCGTATAACAGCCCACTTTTGTTAGTTCCGAAAAAATCTCTTCCCGGTTCTGAAAAGAAAAAATGGCGATTAGTAATTGACTATCGTCAGATTAATAAAAAACTGTTGTCTGATAAATTTCCTTTACCTAGAATTGATGATATTTTAGATCAACTAGGAAGAGCGAAATATTTTTCATGCCTAGACTTAATGTCTGGTTTTCATCAAATTGAACTTGAAAAAAGTTCAAGAGATATAACGTCTTTTTCAACAAACAATGGTTCATATCGCTTCACGCGTCTACCATTTGGTCTAAAAATAGCACCAAATTCATTCCAGAGAATGATGACTATTGCATTCTCCGGACTAGAACCATCTCAAGCTTTTCTTTATATGGATGATTTAATAGTCATTGGTTGTTCTGAAAAACATATGCTTAAAAACTTAACCGATGTTTTTGAGAAATGTAGAGAATACAACCTAAAGTTACATCCTGAAAAATGTTCATTTTTCATGCATGAAGTCACATTTTTGGGACACAAATGCACAGATAAAGGAATCTTGCCAGATGACAAAAAATACGACGTCATCAAAAATTACCCAGTCCCACATGATGCAGACAGCGCTAGACGATTCGTTGCATTTTGCAATTACTATAGACGTTTTATCCAAAACTTTGCCGAATATTCTCGTCACATAACAAGATTATGTAAAAAGGATGTTAAATTCGAATGGACAGCTGACTGCCAGCATGCCTTCCAACATCTCAAATCGGCACTAATAAATCCAAACTTGTTACAATACCCAGATTTCACAAAAGAATTTTGCATAATAACGGATGCAAGTAAGCAAGCTTGTGGAGCAGTTTTAACTCAAAACAAAAATGGACTTCAACTCCCAGTTGCGTATGCATCAAAATCGTTTACTAAGGGTGAAAGTAATAAAAGCACAACAGAACAAGAATTGGCAGCAATTCATTGGGCAATAACTCATTTCAGACCATATGTTTATGGTAGACACTTCACTGTCAAAACAGATCACAGAGCACTTACGTACCTATTTTCAATGGTAAATCCCAGTTCCAAACTTACGCGAATGCGACTTGAATTAGAGGAATATAATTTTACGGTTGAATATCTAAAGGGAAAAGACAATTTTGTAGCTGATGCGTTATCAAGAATAACCATCACAGAACTGCAAGAAATTAACAGAAATATAATGAAAGTCACTACAAGATACCAAAGTAGACAAAAATCCTGCGCAGGAAAAGATCAAATAGAATTGCCTATGCAATCTATAGAAAAAGCTTCAAAGCCCAACGTATACGAAGTCATCAAAAACGACGAAGTACGTAAAGTAGTGACCTTGCAAATAAAGAATATGCTATGTTTCTTTAAACATGGAAAGGAAATTATTGCAAGATATGATGTTAGCGATTTATATACTAATGGAATTCTAGACTTAGGTCAGTTCTTCCAAAGGCTTGAAATGCAGGCCGGTATACATAAAATCAGCCAACTCAAACTGGCACCGTGGGAAAATATCTTTGAACAAGTTTCAATTGATAATTTTAAACAAATGGGCAATAAAACATTAAAATCATTGAGAGTAGCGCTACTCAACCCGGTGACCCTAATAGAAAAAGTAAAAGAAAAAGAAGCTATACTGTCTACATTCCATGATGATCCAATACAAGGAGGTCACACTGGCATTGCAAAAACCTTGGCCAAGGTCAAAAGATATTATTTTTGGAAAGGCATGACTCGAGATATTACTGAGTACATACGAAAATGTCAAAAATGTCAAAAATCAAAAGTGACAACAAATATAAAAACTCCTTTAACAATTACCGAAACACCAGTAAATGTTTTCGACAGGGTTATAGTAGACACTATTGGTCCGCTACCCAAGTCAGATAATGGAAACGAATACGCAGTCACCTTAATATGTGACTTGACTAAATATTTAGTTGCGATTCCAATTCCAAATAAAAATGCAAGTACTGTTGCTAAGGCAATATTTGAATCATTTATTCTGAAGTACGGTCCGATGAAGACGTTCATTACGGACATGGGAACAGAATATAAAAATTCAATAATTAATGATTTGTGCAAATACCTAAAAATAAACAATATAACATCAACTGCACACCACCATCAGACAGTTGGAACAGTCGAAAGAAGCCACCGAACTTTTAATGAATACATACGTTCATATATATCGGTTGATAAAACTGATTGGGACGTATGGCTTCAATATTTCGTATACTGTTTCAACACGACACCATCTATGGCACACAATTATTGTCCATATGAACTCGTCTTTGGTAAAACAAATAATTTGCCAAAACATTTTAATAGCATAAATAATATAGAACCTATATATAATATAGATGATTACGCTAAAGAAAGCAAATATAGATTAGAAGTAGCCTATAAAAGAGCTAGAATAATGTTAGAAGAGCATAAGCGAAAGAATAAAGAAATCTACGATAAAGTAGTAAGGAACGTAGATATATCAGTAGGAGATAAAGTGTTTCTAAGAAATGAAACAGGTCATAAGTTAGATCCTAAATATCTAGGACCCTTTACAGTAGAAGAAGTAAAAGCTAATGATAATATTTTAATTAGAGATAGCAAACAGAAAAAACAGAAGGTACATAAGGATAGGTTAAAAATTTATAATAACTGAAAAAAAAAATTAAAAAGAGGTCTGATCAACCAATAAATAAGATAATATGAAACAATACAATAAAAAGCGAAGAACAGAATTTCAACAATTTTCTATTTACAAATAACACATACAAAAAAAAAAAAAAAAAAAAAAAAAAAATTATATACACTAGATTTTATAAAATAAGAACTAACAATACACCTTTTGAAAAATAATGTTTAATATACACCAATAAAATAACTTCATAGAATTACGTTATTTTTCAAAAGGAGGAGAGATGTAGTATGCACACTTATCGAATGCACACTGTACTCAGTGTTATGCATTTAAAATACATTGTAGCACTTTGCCGCAACGTTAACATAAACCAATCTCAAGTATGGAGTAATTTGATACACACACACATTGGACAGCCAAAGCGCTTACTCAGCATGCACGCGCGGCCGCTGCCACCAAGTGTACATAACTCGCTCTCCCTCTCGTAGCATATACATAGATAACAATACTGACTGCCCTGCCGCCGGCTTCTCCGACAGCACAGTCGCAGTCTTTTAATATATTTGATTATTATGAAAAGAGATGCAAAGAAGTAAAGTTCGAGTGCACGCTGTGCCTCAATTCAAATAAAGAACTAAACTAAAAGAAAATAAGTGTTTTAAAGAACTTTTATTTAAACTGGATAACTGCGTGGATTACACTTTTAAGTTTTATTACTGCATGAGGCAGATAAAAAGAGAAGTAATTGTGATCGCGAACGATTTTTGTCGGGCTACTTTTACACATGTGGTTGAGAGAGACGTATTCCGCAAAAGCGTTATAGTATTGGGACTTGAGAAATGTGTCCTTATGTAACGTTTTTTACATCCGAAAATATTGCGCAATTGCCGTCGTGCGAGATGCTTCAAGGTGTATGCTCGCAGGGAACTAAGGTTTGAAGGGTAAGCGTAAGCCTTTGGGTTGAATCTGCGTTAAGTTTTCCGCAAAACTCATCTGCGTCAGATACGGGGCGTTCCGATGGTAGAAGATACCATCAATTTCCAGGCAGCGAGGTACCTGGACAAGGTAGCTGCCCACCCAAACAACCTCGCCAGGCGCCTACTTCGCACGCGTAGGATAAATGGAATAAGGGCCAGACGCAGGCTCCAGGTGACCTGGATAATCGCAGGATCTAGCATAAACACTTCACAACAACCAGAACAAACACAACCTGACTATGACCATATCTTACCGACTAGAAACACATACTCACAATACCAATACAAACACAAAAACTTTTCATACTACATTCAACCTTAGATGTTAAAGACCTTACAACTAAGCACACCCAAAAACAAACCCCAAACATGAACAAAATAAAACTTAGAAAAACCCTCCCCCTACAATATAAGTTATTATAAAAATAATAGTAAGTTGTAAAATTTAGATTAAGGTATCTAAATAAATAAACATTTTATTAAAAAAAAAAAAAAAAAAAAAAATCAGATACGGGCTTGGAAATTGAGATTTCCTCAACTTCCCCAAGTTTTTGCAACAAATTGTTAATGCTTTCTGCTTCATCGTCTACAAATGAGAATGAGCAGATGTTTGTTGAGTTAGAAAGCGGGCCACTAACTGTCCATCCAAAAATGGTGTATTGAGCTATCATATTGCCTGAGATTGGCGTTTCGACTCTTTCCAAGAGAATACGAGGGGCAATATCACTTCCGATCACCAGGTCAGTTTGAGCTGCAGTTGAAAAATTTTGATCTGCGAGCTCGCTTTAAAAATTGAGAACACTGTCTGAGATGCTGTGTTTGTTTGCAGTATTTGCTGGCGGTTGCTGCAGTAGTTGCATGTGAGAGTGTATTGTTTCTCGGAGTCGATTTGGAATTATGCAGCGAGAGATTTGTTTTAGGATTGATTGCATTAAGTCGTTCCAAAACTTCTACTCTAAAGGTGAGAAATGTGTTCAGTTGCTGCAAAGTGTGCAACTCCTGTCTAGATTATAGAGATTGCTCCCCAAGAGATAGGGTCAACTAAGGAAGCTTCGAAGAGCAATGGTATACAAGGAAGGGATCCCAATTTGAGATTTGAGGTTGAGATCTCTTGAGTGGACAGTACAGCTATACAATTGCTAATAATTGCTTGGATTTTTTGGATGGCTTTGCCAACGCTTGCTCAACGCGTCTCATGCAGATTGAAAATTTTTAACCCATAATTGAAAGTGCTTGACGATGGTACTAGCTTCACCGAGGGCTTTGTGTCTAAGATGATGCAGCTTTTGAGCAGAAGAAAGTTTTGGGTGGGTGAGACTTGGATAATGCTCGAATTGGATGAGTTATTGAGGGTAGAATTATTTTGAGCTGAGGAGCGATTTTGGATTTTTAGCTACTTTTAAGTCGCACTTTCTTCGTGTTGAATTGTAATGGACGGATCGCTTGAGGTCATAGCTTTCGGGAAATCTTGATCAGCTTCTTTGAAGAGTTGATCAAGTCGAGGGAGTTTTTCCGACTGCACCGATTTTCGCTTGTCTATAGCAAAGCTATCAGGGTTGGAGCAGAAACTCAAAAGTCTGACCGCGAAGAAGTTGAAGCTTCGAACGAGAGACATTTTACTTAGGGTTTAATTTGAGTTTGGGTGACTATAGAATGACCACACGTTAGTTTTTCGAAGATCTGTGCTTGTACAAATTTGAAAAAATTTAGCTTAAAAGGAGTTGACAGAGCACGCGTTCGTGTTGCTAGGGATTATGTTCGTAAGTGGGACGCAAAAATGTGTATAGTCTTAATATGTTTGTAGGGTGTGTGTGTAATGATTGCAATTTTATTTGATTGCGATTTGGGTAAATGTATCGGCAAAATATGTGTAAAATTGTGCCAAATATATGTATGTATAAATTTGTTTTTATGCTTATTCTGTATTTATTGGATCTTCTTTTAATGAGTCTAAAAATAATTTTTCAGATCTTAATCTAGGAACTATTTCATAAACTATCCCCTGTTGGAGATAGTTTGTGTTCTGCGGCCCTTCGAGTCAGTCGCTGGCGTGGTACGTCATTTCTCCGGAGACGAGAAAGCGTTGCTAACATGGAAAAAGATTTTGCAAGTTGGTTTGGGTGAGTGAGAAGCTTCTCAGAATATTTTTGTTTAAGTTGCTCTATTTCAGTTTGGAACAATGGGATGCTGAGGTCGTTGTGGATACACTCATTGCGAATGTACCATGGCGCTCCAATGATGGTTCTAAGAATTCTTGATTGTGATCTTTGAAGGATGTCCACACTGCTCGCACAGGCATTTCCCCATAGCTGCGAGCCATACGTCCAGACAGGCTTTATGATGCTTTTGTACAGTAGGACTTTATATTCCAGTTTAAGAGGGGAACGCGAGTTGATTAGCCAGTGAAGGCTGTTGGCCTTTTGCTTGATTTGAAGCTTTTTCGACTCTATGTGTTTGCGCCATGTGAGCCTTTAATCGAGGTGCACACCTAGGTATACAACATCGTTTGATTGCGGAATCAAAGTTGACTTTAAGGATAGCTTGGGACAGGTGCTCCTGTTGAGTGTGAACGTCACATGTTTACTTTTTAGCTCGTTGATTTTTATGCCATTCTTCTACTTGAGCTAGGTAATTTGGTATCCTGACCTGCTTAATATTGCCGTATCATCCGCAAAAGTTCTTATTGTAATACCCTGTTATTGACGTAATTTTGTGATTTTGTGTATTTGGGGGAAGCATTGTCCATATCTTGAATATAAGACCATCCAACCATACGCTGTCAAATGCTTGGGCAACATCTAAGAAAATTGCAGAGCAGTATTCGTGGTGCTCAAACGCAGTCCGAATGTCTGAAGCTAAACGGTTGACTTGCTCAACAGTCCCGTGCTTTGCTCTGAACCCAAATTGATGTGAGGGAATGATATTTTGTGCATGGGCATCAATTTACTGATTAAGATCTTCTCAAATAGTTTTGACTGGCAAGGTAGCAGACTAATGGGTCTGTATGATGACGCTTGTGTTTTATCTTTTCCTGGTTTCTGAATCATTATGATTGTGGACCTCCTCCACTGAGTTGGAAAGTATCCACATTGCAGAACAGCATTGAAAAGTCTTGAGACATATGTAATGGCGGGACTTGGAAGTTCCATATTCATTTTAGGTGTAATAAGGTCATGTCCAGGAGCTTTTCTGGGATTTAGCTCTCCGATGGCATTTTTTATTTCCAGCGAATGAACTTTGATTGGGCCAGTTTGTGTGGCGGTCTCTTAGAGGCGTGTCTACCTTTGCAGGTGGCTTTATGCTGGCGCGTGCCCTCCATAAGGGAAATTTGGTGCTTGTAGGCGATAGTTTTTCGATATAACGGCTCTGTGCTAGCTGTTCTTCGGCTTCGAGTGCTTTATGAAGTACTCGTTCTGCAAGTCTCAGTCGATTTTTTGCGGCAGGCGATCTAAAACTTTGCCATTCTCTTCTTGCACTCCGCTTTTCTGAGACCACCCGGTCAATGTAACTGTTTGTCAATCTACGATCTTGCTGAGGTACTGTTGTTGCCGTTTGGGGGTTTGAGTGATAAGCAGCGGCAGTAATGATAGAGGTGATGACTTGAACTGAATTGTCAATGTCTTCTTCGCTGTTTATGGTTGGGCTCAGATCGATGTGACTGCTGATATATTTTTTCTACTTGAGCCAGTTTGTCTTGTGTGATGTCAGTCTCCGAGGATAATCTCTAACATGAGGGCACTCCAGAAGGGTGAATATTATTGGAGAATGGTCTGACGACAAGTCAGCAAGGGCTTCTGCAGTTACCAAGTTTTGTGGAACTTTTCTTGTTATAGCAAAGTCTATAAGATCGGGTAATTTCTTTGGATCTGCCGGCCAGTATGTAGGCCTTCCCGGCGATACATTGCCGAGTTTATTTGATGCGAGCTTGAGTGCGAGCTTGGGCTTCTTTGGAAGACAGGAACTTTCCTGTGGTTATGGGGGCGTATGTAGAGATCCATATGTAGAGGTCCATAAATGTATAGGTCCATAAATTCTCCGAAGAACTTTTCTCTCGAACACGCCAATTGCCGCCTTATCCTCTTTTGACATTGTCCATGCTTCTGCGCCGTATAGCAGGACTGGGATGATAAGCGACTTGTATAGCGCAATTTTCGTTTTCCGGTTTTGCGGCTCTGCTCTTGAACTTCTTATTGAGCCCGTAGTAACATCGGTTTGCAAGATTAATTCTTTTTCGGATTTCCAGACTGGTGTAGTTGTCGCTGCCTATCGTTGTTCCGAGGTAGACAAATTCCTTAACAACCTTGAAGTTGTAGTCTCCCATTGCAACAGATTGTCCAAGCGTTGACTCCCTGCGCGTTGATTTTAGGTATTTCGTCTTTTCCTCATTTACCGCTAAGCCCATAAGTTTTGACTGCTTCTCTATCTCTGAGAACGCCTGTTTTACCACTAATTCGCTTTTGCCGATGATATCAATATCATCGGCATATGCAAGTAGCATGTTATCTCTGGTAAAGATGGTGCCCGTTCTGTTAGCATTTGGGCACTGGCGCAGTATCTACTCCATCAGCAGATTAAAGAATTCGCACGATAAGGTATCACCCTGCCTAAATCCTATTTAGGTTTCGAAAGGCTCGGAGCGGTCTTTTCCTATTTTGACGGAGCTTTGTGTGCTTCTCAACGTCATCATGCAAATTCGAACGTTCTTTGCTGGAATACCAAAGGTAGACAGGGTTTCAAAGAACTTTGACCTTATCGGCGTGTCAAAGGCGGTTTTGTAGTCAACAAAAAGGTGGTGGGTGTCGATATTTCTCTCTCGGGTCTTCTCCAGGATTTGTCGCAATGTGAATATCTGGTACGTGGTAGATTTGCCAGGTCTAAATCCACACTGATAAGGTTCAATCAGTTCACTTATTTTCGGCTTTAGACGTTCACATAGGATGCATGATAGAACCTTATATGCGATGGGAAGGAGACTGATCCCGCGGTAATTGGCGCAAACAGCAGGGCCTCCTTTTTTAAATATTGGAGTACACTTAGATTCCAATCTTCGGGCATGCTTTCTTCGGACCATACTCTGCATAGGAGTTGGTGCATGCACCTTACCAGCTCCTCACCGCCAGCCTTGAACAATTCAGCAGGTAGCTCATCAGCGCCAGCAGATTTGTTATTTTTTAGCCTTTTTATGGCTAACAAGACTTTATTATGGTCCGGTGGATCTTTTTCTATGTTATTGATTGGAGGTGTCGCTTCTTCCCCAGAGGCGGCATTGTGTTCGACATCACCTCCCAACAGGTTAGAGAAATAGTTTCTCCATTTGTCTAGTGCCACTTCCGGATTTCTGACCAGATTTCAATGCTCGTCATTGAATAGTGTGACTCTGGGCTTAAGACCTTCGTATAGTTGTCTAATCTCTTGGTAGAATTTTCGAATATCACTCCTTCCGAACAGCACTTCGACTTCCTGCCTCATGCCCCTTTCCTGCTCATTTATCTTCCTTCTGAAAAGGAGCTTCTCTTCCCTCCTTTTCTCCCGGTATCGCTCCTTAACAGCCCGCGTTGCTCCAGACTGCAGAGTTCTCCTGTAGGCAGCGTCTTTCTCTGCAGTAGCGCGGCGGCACTCGTCGTCGTACCATGACTGTTTTCGGAAGTTTTCGGAAAATCCGAGAATCTCCTTGGCAGCCGTACTCATAGAGTGCTTCCACTGTTCGTCTACACCAGAAGGGCCAGGTGGGGTTTCCCTGAGCAGCTGGGTGAGTTTTGCTGATGAAGTCTGAGTGCGGCAAGTCGCTTGTCAACTGGTGTATAGCTGATGACAGAGTGGCACAGACTTTTGTTGACTGCAAAGCCACAACCAATCTCGTGCTTCGAATCATGTCCACTGTAGTAGATCTCCCATGGCCATGGCCATGCATGGGGCGTTGGTTTCGGATGTTATCTTCCTACACCTCTGTCCAGTCCATCTTATTTCCTGAAGTGCGATAATGTCCGCTAAATGTTCCTCGAGGACATCCATCAGCTTGGAATCCGCGCGCTCTCTATTGAGGGTGCGTACATTCCAGGTGCATATCCTCAAATCGTGGTCCTTAAAACGTTTGCGTAGGTCGTCGTCGGGGGGGTCCGTATCCGAGGCAGTTTCATTGGCGAATGTAATAAACGAGAAACGGGTGCCAAGCCCGAAGTAACGCCCCCTGTTTGTCCCAGGCTAACGTTAGCCAGCAGCTTTGCGGATGCATCGCTCTGTTACTAGGGGCTACCACGTGGAGGTGTGAGTCGACTTGAGGCGCAGTAACGTTGGCGGCGAATTTCGCATCCGAATGAATCGCGAACTGTATGAGCTCTGTGGGGACACTGACCTAGTCAAGCGCATAAAACAACAGCGGCTGCGCTGGATAGAACATGTTACCCGTGTGGATGATAACGATCCAGCAAAACGGGTGTACAATCGGCATGCGAACGAGTTGGGAGGCATTCCCCCGCAGGGTCGACCGAAGCGGAGATGGCGCGACCAGGAGCAGGGAGACATTGTGAAGCTGGGAATGCCCTCCTGGTGGAATGTCGCTCGGGACAGAGACGACTGGCGGGCATTAGAGGCAGCGGCCGAGACCGTAAAACGGTTGTGATGGCCAAAGAAGAAGAAGAAGAAGAAGAGCTTGTGTACGCTGTAGAGTTGTTTCCCTTTGGGATTAGTCAGTCTGGAGCCCCAGTGGGGATGTTTCGAATAATAGTCACCCGCAGCCAAAAAGCGTTAACCAAGTGTATTAAAGAACACAATGCCTCGGATACGGACCCCCCCCCCCGACGACGACCCACGCAAACGTTTTAAGGACCACGATTTGAGGATATGCACCTGGAATGTACGTACCCTCAATAGAGAGCGCGCGGATTCCAAGCTGGTGGATGTCCTCGAGGAACATTCAGCGGACATTACCGCACTTCAGGAAATAAGATGGACTGGACAGGGGTGCAGGAAGATAACATCCGAAACCAACGCCCCATGGGAGATCTACTACAGTGGACATGATTCGAAGCACGAGTTTGGCTGCGGCTTTGCAGTCAACAAAAGACTGTGCCGCTCTGTCATCAGTTGACAAGCGACTTGCCGCACTCAGACTTAAGGCAAAATATTTTAATATTAGTCTTATCTGTGTACACGCCCCGACAGAAGGAAAGAACTATTGGGAAAAAGACGACTTCTATGAGCGCCTAGAAGACCTATATGAGCGCTGCCCCGATCACGACATCAAGATCGTGCCAGGTGACTTCAACGCACAAATCGGGAGAGAAGAAGCTCACTACTATCGGCCGATTTAGCCTACACGATGTTTCCAACGGAAATGGAGAGAGGCTAATAGACTTCGCCACGGGCCGGAACATGGTCATTAGTAGCACCAGATTTGAACACCGCAACGACCACAAGGCGACCTGGACGTCGCCTGGTCAATCAATACGAAACCAGATTGATCACTTTGTGATAGACGGACGGCACTCTTCGAGTGTTCTAGACGTACGTGTGCGCCGAGGAGCCAATATTGACTCGGATCACTACCTTGATGCAGCCAAAGTACGCACACGGCTCAGTGTGGCACATGCCGCACAGTCTAATACACGCCGAAAGCTGAACGTTGAGAAGCTGCAATCACAACGGACATCCGAAGCCTACTCAGCAAAACTCACCCAGCTGCTCAGGAAAACCCCACCTGGCCCTCCTTGTGTTGACGAACAGTGAAAGCATATTTCACACTCTATGAGTACAGCTGCCAAGGAGATTTTTGGATTCGCCGAAAACTCCCGAAAACAGTCATGGTACGATGATGAGTGCCGCCGCGCTACTGCAGAGAAAGACGCTGCCTACAGGATAACTCTGCAGTCGGGAGCAACGCGGGCTGTTATGGAGCGATACCGGGAGAAAAGGAGAGAGGAGAAGCCCCTTTTCAGAAGGAAGAAAAATGAACAGGAAAAGCGCATGAGGGAGGAAGTCGAAGTGCTGTTCGGAAGGAGTGACACTCGAATATTCTACCAAAAGGCAACTAACAATGGCGCCTCTGGGGAAGTAGCGACACCACCAATCGATAACATAGAGATAGATCCGCCGGACCTTAATGAAGTCTTGTAAGCCATAAAAAGGCTAAAAAATAACAAATCTGCTGGCGCTGATGAGCTGCCTGCTGAATTGTTCAAGGCTGGCGGTGAGGAGCTGGTAAGGTGCATGCACCAACTCCTATGCAGAGTATGGTCCGAAGAAAGCATGCCCGAAGATTGTAATCTAAGTGTACTCTGTCCAATATTTAAAAAAGGAGGCCCTGCTGTTTGCGCCAATTACCGCGGGATCAGTCTCCTTCCCATCGCATATAAGGTTCTATCATGCATCCTATGTGAACGTCTAAAGCCGAGAATAAGTGAACTGATTGAACCTTATCTGTGTGGCTTTAGACCTGGCAAATCCACCACGGACCAGATATTCACATTGCGACAAATCCTGGAGAAGATCCAAGAGAGATGTATCGACACCCACCACCTTTTTGTTGACTACAAAACCGCCTTTGACACGCTTGGACAATCTGATGCAATGGGAGACTACAACTTCCAGGTTGTTAAGGATTTTGTATGCCTCGGAACGACGATAACCAGCGACAACAACACCAGTCTGGATATCCGAAGAAGAATTACTCTTGCAAACCGATGTTACTACGGGCTCAATAAGGAGTTCAAGAGCAGAGACCTCTCTCGGAAAACGAAAATTGCGCTATACAAGTCGCTTATCATCCCAGTCCTGCTATACGGCGCAGAAGCATGGACAATGACAAAAGAGGATGAGGCGGCAATTGGCGTGTTCGAGAGAAAAGTGTATTATGCCTGTCATCCGCCTGGTTGTAGTCCTTCTTGGCGAACAGGCATCCGTCCAATATTCCCAATGAGGTTCACTTGTTGTCTTCGTTTGATTTCATTTCTTTATTCAATGAATTTAGTTTTGAAGTGTGGCCTGTGGCCAGTTAGAGCTCTCATACATATCTGTTCTTACAATTATCACTTATGCGCTCATGCAGCTAAGTCTCGTAGCTGCGCTGCCAACAGCGGCAGCGGAGAGACGTTTATATATTTTTATATATGGCTATGCTCGCTTAGGCTGGAGCGCAAGGGTCTATGTGTGTGCACTTGAGTTTATAGCATTGGGGGTTCGCGTGTGACAGAATTGCTGACACTTGCATTTTCCGTTAGGGAACAAAGGCTGGCTCGTATTTCGGCCACTTATGTAAATGAATTGGGACTTGGACTTTGTAGTTATGTTTATTTATATATATGCATCAATGTATGAAGTACAGTGTGCATTCACTATATGTGCATAGTACAAAAGTTCTTCGGAGGTTTTATGGACCTCTAAACGTTGGCGGCGAATTTCGCATCCGAATGAATCGCGAACTGTATGTGCTATATGGGGACACTGACCTAGTCAAGCGCATAAAACAACAGCGTTTGCGCTGGATAGGACATGTTACCCGTATGGATGATAACGCTCCGGCAAAGCGTGTGTACAATCGGCATGCAATAGAGTTGGGAGGCACACCCCCGCCTGGTCGACCAAAGCGGAGATGGCGTGACCAGGTGCAGGGAGACATTGCGAACCTGGGAGTGTCCTTCTGGTGGAATGTCGCTCGGGACAGAGGCGAGTGGCGGGCATTAGTAGCAGCGGCCGAGACCGTAAAACCGTTGTGATGGCCAAAGAAGAAGAAGAAGTGTATTAAAGAAATCTAGGAATTGATATTCTTATATGGCAAAACGTGGGAGACAGTAAGCCGAGAGAGTAATATTGCCACGTTTAAGCTCTACACATATCAAAGTGGCTTGTAGGTAGTTTTCCGAAAATCCTAACAGTGGATAATGCTTGATGCGGCTTCTGACGAGGATGGCAGTTCCATCATGGGCTTTGCCATCTGGGGGATTTGTGCCGTAAAATGTATACCCAGGTAATTGAAAATTGTATCGGTCCTTTCAGTGAGTTTCTGCAAGAAGCATTATGTCGATTTCATTGTCTTGGAGAAATTTTGCATTTCAGAGTGAAACTAGTAAGAGAGCCATTATTTGGATTGAAGCGAAGCGAGCATTTAAATGAGAATTCCTTGTGCTCTCATTTGTTCTTTCATTGCGTTTTGCATATATACCATAAAATTCTTCAGGCTGTAACGATAGTAATATAGTTTCTAAGCTACTACAGTTTGATGGTTGTTCCGCTTGTTTTGATGGAAGGGTCGGCTCACTTCGAATTTCATGCGAGACCGTAGATATGGGTGCGGGTCTTTCAGAGTCTAGTTTCAAGGCGCTTGCGAAAGAATCACCTTGGGTTGTAGTCGTTGGGGCAAAGGTCGATTCCATTGGATCGGGCAAATTCTGTGCGCGCATTAATCCTGCTTTTCATATCTTTGTAGACTGGGCATCCTCTCTAGTTTGCAGTTTGGTTACCTCCCCAGTTAATGTATTTTTTGATGCAGCTCTCCGCATGCTACACAAACTGATCGAAGGGTGCAGTAGGCTTTTGTGTGCCCAAATTCTTGGCAATTGGTAAATTGCACTGGATTTGTGCGTTTATGTGGCTCCTCTACAGTTATTCTGCGGTGCAATAAGAAAGGTAGTTTGTAAATTAGGTGCACTACATTATTTTTAGGAGCTGTGTCTTCCAGTTGAACTAAGCAACTTTGCAACTAAGCATCTTTGAATAGTGGCTGTGGTTTTTAGTCCCTGTTTATTAAGTTTATAACGGACTTGACCTTGAATCCCTTTTCCTTCAAGGCAGAAGCGACTTCCGTTGCAGGTACACTTGATTCAATGCCTTTGATTACTACTTGAAGGCCTTTGCTACTTTTTATTTGGTAGGTGTAGTAGCTTTTTTTAGCTCTTAGACTGTTGGCCAAGAATTTGGAACCTATTTCCAGTGAGGGTATCTTTGTCCACAGGTACATCGCTTGATTTGTTTACTTTTGGAGTGTTGCCGCTTTTTTTGTTTTGTGGACTTAATTTGCGTTTATTTATTTGTACATACCGATCGATGACAGTCTGCACATGCGAACGGGTAGTAGGTGTTCCACTTCCTGGTGTAGGTATTAAGTAGGTTAGTGGGGAACGTTGGTTTCTGGATACTTGTTGTTGTCGTTGTGGAGCTTATCGATTGAGCGGTGGTAAGCGTTACCGTACTTGTCGTTGAGCTTAACGAAAAGCTTGTCATTGGTGGCTTAGGAGACGGGGTGGGGCATTGGGTGCTCCAAGTCGGAGTTGGGGTATGAGAGCTTACGGTCGCATTGCTTGTGGTGGTGGCGTCGGGGGACATAATTGCAAAGCAATCGTTGTTGCGTTGGATGGAGAGTCGTCGATCGTTTTGTTTTTGTAGCATTTGGGCATTGAGTTCTCTCTAACTCATGGTGTTGTTGGTATTTTTGCCAGTAGCATTTGCTGAATTTTAACTCGTTGACATTTATTTAATTTAATTTAGTTAAATATTAACTATAAGAAATTTTTGGACAACATAAGCATAAGTGCTTATGAATGTCCACTAGCGTCTTTTATCGAGGGCTGAAACTAAGCACTTTTAAAACGATTTAAACCGTAGCGCGACAAAAACACGTCTGACCTGTTCAATGTCGATGTTCAATGTTCAATGTGTATAGATGTGTGCAAATATGTGTGAGCAAAAATATATGTTTATAAATGTGTCTTTTTTATTTTTTATTAGAGATAGTAGAAAGTTTTAAGAAGATAAGAAAGAAAGGAAGATTCCGTACCCGTGGGACCGCCGCAAAGCATTAATTCGCGGGGCGGATGGCGGTCATGTTAGCCGCTCATTCCGTAGTGTCTCTGAGCCGCAGATACTTCATGATGGCGGCCGCCATGTTGGCTATTGCTTGCCACCCACTCTGGCTGGACAGCATACACTGAACGATGTTGTCGGCCGTCAGCTGCTTGTTCAGTGCGTGTGAGGCTCTCGTTCGCTCCCTTGTATAAAGTGGGCATCGAAAGAATGTGCGGTCGGCGTCTTCGCAGGTTTGCCCACTGCAGTGATCGCAATAAAGATTCTCCTCGTGCTTGAAGCGATACAAGTACGCCTTGAAACACCAGTGACCCTTCAACATTTGAGACAGATAAAAGTCTACCTGCCCGTGGCTCCTGTTGAGCCAAGGATCCAGGTTCGGTATCAGCCGGTGAGTCCATCTGCCGCTTACTTCACGGTTCCACCTACTTTGCCATGCGCCACTGTGGAGTCGCGCAGGGTTCTGCTTCCTGTGCATTCGCTCCGACTTTCCGCTGCTGGCAGATCTATGGGGACAATGCAGAAGCAGCATTCGATTCGGAGGGCGCAGAGTCTATATACCGGCTCGCATTTGTAGGATGCTACGTTCAAAGCGGGTGCCCAAACCGTCGCTCCATAGAGGATAATGTAGGTGGCCACACTCGCTATAAGCTGCCTGCTTCTTTGTTTAGGACCTCGAGTGTTTGCCATTATTCTTGAAATGGCGGTAGTCTCCTTCGCAGCTTTTGCGCTTACGTATTGAGGTGCTGCTTGAATGTCATTTTATGGTATTTGATGACAGGCAGTGACTCGATTGCGACAGAGCCCACTCGTACCGTTGCCGTTTCCACTTTTTTCCTGCTACTTATTAGGACGGCTTCTGCTTGGTACTCGGCAACCGTAAGCCCATTCGCAGTCAGCCACTCCATGATTTCATCAATCTCAAGACTGCATCTTTCTGTGGCCTCACCCACTTGCTTAGCCACAGTCACAAGCGCTGTGTCGTCAGCAAATCCCACCAAAGTGCACCCGTCAGGCAGGGCTCCAAAGTATTGGGTCTAGAACCGAGCCTTGTGGAACTCCTCCTGTGACAGTATAGTGGTGCTGTCCTGCATCGGAGTTGAACAGTAGCACTCGGTCCTCAAAGTAGCTGGCGATTAGTCGCATAAGGTATTGGGAGATTTTGCGGTCACTAATTGCCTGCAAGACCTTGGTACAATTGGCAGAGTTGAAGGCGTTCTCCACATCTATTAAGCAGATCAGGGAGTACTGTTTGGATACTCCCGCCTATCTCGTTTCTTCTGTGGCACTGTTGGCAATTTTGGCAACTGTGTCTATGGTGCCTGTTGTGCTTCGGTGCTTTTGAAAGCCATATGGCTTATCAGACAGCCCGCTTTGTTGTTCGATTTCCCCCTCCAGCCGGTTGCGGATTCTCTTCTTCTTCTCCTTTGGCCATCACAACCGTTTTACGGTCCCGAGCGACATTCCACCAGGAGGACACTCCCAGCTTCGCAATATCTCCCTGCAGATTATTCTTTCGAATATCTTGGTAGTGGCGTCTAGCATGCATAGGGGTCTATACGAAGAGGGGTCCTCGAGCTCCTTTGCAGGTTTCGGAATGAGCACTAGGCGCCGCCGCTTCCATATCCGTGGTACAGTTCGCTCCGAAATACATTTGTTTTAGAGATCTGCGAACTCATTGCGGTGGGCAGTGATGATCGCTTTTAGGGCGTTATTAGGCTCACCATCTGGACCAGGTGCCTTATCATTTTTAGTTCCTCTCACTATTTGCAGAAGTTCATTTGTGTTAGTTAAACCTGCGTCCTATTCCTCATAACCTTGCTCAGGAACTGTTACAGGTGGCTGCGGCGGATAAAGGGCATGTACAGTGCTTTCCAGTAGATTGGGGCATGTAGGCGTTGGTTTCCTGCGCAGTTTCCCATGACTGTCTTGTACGCCGCTCCAAAGGTTTGGGCGTCTGCAGCATCGCATAGCTCTTGGAAGCACCTATCTTTGCTTTCCCATATTGTTTCCATTAGGATTTTGCTTTTGGCCTTGAAGTTTTCAGTTAGGTGAATGTAGGTCGAGCACTGTCTGGACCTCTGGCATTGTCGCCTGGCAGCGTTGCATTCAGATCGGGCTTTAGCGATATCAGCGTTCCACCACGGGACTGATTGGTGTCTGTTTCTTCCTTTTTGTGTCTTAGCTATTGATGCATCTCAAACCAACTTAACCGCCTCCGATAGCGACTCAGCCCTGTGGTCGGCACTATCCGACATGTCTGCGTGATGACTGCTTAATGGACACTGTGGGTGCTTAGCTTCGATGCTCGCCATGAGAAGTTGCGGGTTAGCTCGGCGCTTGCAAAAGTCAGGTCAATGATTGACTCTCTGCCTGCTTTGCTAAAGGTGCACGAGTTCCCATTGTTCAATAGACAGACGTCTAACGAGGCGAGCGTTGCCAGTAGTGATGCTGTACGTGGGTTCGTTCTGCTGCTTCCCCATCCGATGGCCCAGCGTTGAAGTTCCCAGCGATAATAACAGGGGATCTTTCCCGCGCATCGCTCGCTACTTCCTCAAGAATCGTCTTATAGTCTTCTATCGACAGGCTTGTGGCTTAGAAACAGATGTAGATAAAGCCGCCTCCGCATTTTGCTCTAGCATATCCCCTCTTCGCGACCCGATTTGTGAGCTAGTTTGGTGGCTGCCCGCAGCTCCATATGTGTGCAAATATGTGTGTGCACAAATCTTTGTGTCAAATTATTTGTGTGCGTGAAAAAATCCAAAATTGTGCATTTAATCTTTTTAGCGATGATTAGTTTTCTTGTGGTTTATTTTGTTGAATTGTGAGATTGGTTTTTATTTATTAAAGTTGTTACCAACTTGTCCACTCACTGCTGTTGATTTGGGTGGTAGCTTTCGTCACTAGTCACATCTGCTGCACTGATCTCTGCTTTTAAATTCAGGTTAATTTCGTATATGTGTGTGTCTGTGTATGCAACTGCACGAGTAGATTTTCATTTTTCACAAGAAAAAAATTTGGAACTTTACCATTCTGCCTTAGATTGGGACTAAGGCTTAAGACTTCGTATTGGTTAGGGTTCTGCTTTCAAGGTGGGGTGTCCAAGTAGGGTCTGGCTCAAACTGCAGCATCATAGTTTGAGCCAGACCCTACTGTGGGTGTTGTCCAAGATTTGCTGATGTCTTAATTTTTTGGCGACGATGAACCAAATCCGGCCTTGCCTGAGACATTTGTGTGATGCTTACGGACTGGGAGCTTGAGACGATTTTGGGACTTCTCCGTAATAAAAGTTCCTTGGGAACCTTGGTCGATAAGTGCTCGAAAGCAAAGCAATTATCCGAACTATTGCCGTCGGCAGAATAATGTTCTGGTTTTGTCGATGGGGTTTGTAATTCAGCCTGATCCGGCTCGAAGGACCATGTGTAAGTTGGGTGGTAGGTTGGTAGCCCATTGGGTGTTGGATCATCTATAAAGCCAAATAGGTATGGCAGAAGGAATGAGACGGCCAAATTGGATCTGGCCAAGAAGAGAAGTCTCCTGCTGTACGAATTGCATTCAGAGTAGTCTCATTAAAGTTAAATGTAAAAATTCACGTTCTGAATTAACAAAAGTATAAAAGATAATAGTTAACAATAATGGCATATGATGAGAATTACAATTTGAGAAAGGAATTTCATAAGTAATAAGATTACAGCTAACATCGGGACTCAAAGTGAATGTTAGCAGGCTCAATGTCGAGGTTTGATTATAGTTCAATAATCAACCAGAAAATTCAACAGAGAATACATTTGAACATGAACAGTAGCTGTGACTGTGTAGACGCCCGTTTCGGCTGCAGCCAGGGCAAAGCCTTCGTCAGTACACTTTCAGTTGCTGTCACACCAACAAGCCATTTGCAAATCCTATTTAAATAGCAGAGACCGGAGAATAACGAGTTGAGAATTTAAAGTGTACAAATTTTACGAAATTTTAATTAGCTTTAAGCTCCGATGTTTAGAGAAGCTGAAGGTATATGCATTGGCGTTGAAGGTTGTTCAATGTATCTCTGTTGTTTGTTAAGCCTGCTTACAGTCACTTTGAGTGAAATAAAAATAGGTCGCTTAACCCATATTCAGATACAACAACGGAATTGGCTTGCCGTGATGTTTGTTATAAAGCCTTAACGGTTCCCTATTAAACACTTAATAAAAATACCTTGGTATTTATACAATAGGAAGCATACCCCAGTTATGTCCCGCTCTTTTGGTCTCGAGGACCAGAGAGTCTAGCCCGCCCACTTTCCGACACGGTGGTTGCCCGGCAAGAGCTCGTTGGACTTGGGTTGGGTCTTTTGGACGAAGTAGTCCCCAGAAGGAGCATACCAATAAATTTTTGTAGCTAAATTGTAACCAAACACAAAAAAAAAATGTTTATCAATGGGTTAACTAGGTTTCTTTGGACAATCCCAAGCGGACAAATAACAAACAAGGATTCAATTATACAAGACAAAAAAATTTCAGAACGAACCGAGGCCTCGGAAATAGAGAACGCCCGTTCCAAATCGGCCGTGTTAATATATCTCCGTTTTAAGGAGTATTTATTAAGAAGGTACAATTTTAGAGCCAATTGAGCTACCGCTATAATGACCAACAGCACTATCCAAAACGTTAGGTCTTCTATGTGACCTGTATGGTCGACTACTTGTACACTATTTACGACATTAGCCGTATTACCGGAGACTTTCGACTCCTTACCTCCCATTTGGGATGTAGGCAAAACGAGGACAATGGTAAGGGAAAAACTAAATCAAAAATTATTAAGAGAAAAAAACTATTAAGTCAAAAACAACTAAAATATTTAGAGAGACAAAAAGAATTAAAAAAACAAACAAGAACAAGAAATAGACACTTAATTATATAAACTATAACTATTCTGTCATCGCTCTGCAATCCGATAGCGTCTAGTAAACCAGCAGTGATAAACTTTGATAGATCAGAAGATCATCCACAAATAGGGTGGTTAGACACCAGGTTTTAATATCTTGGCTCTGATCAGCTCCTGGCCAACGATTTATTCACTATTTATTTGTGAGCATCTCCGCAGTAAAAAAAATAGCATATGTGTATTTTTCCCAATCTATTTGGAGGCTTTTTTGAGCTTCAATCTTTTTTGACTCATAACTATTATTTTTGGTCCTTGTTATAAACTACCAGGGCCAATTTTTGGTTCACTTCACCAAAAAAAATTTGCTTGTTTTTTTTTTGGTTTTTACACTTTATCGGGCGAACCGTTCCGATTTGTATTAAATTGTGCCAAGTCGTATTTTGTTTAAATCATTCACTATTTATTTGTGAGCAGCTCCGTCGTAAAAAAATAGCATAAGTGTATTTTTCCCACTCTATTTGGAGGCTTTTTTGAGCTTCAATCTTTGTTAACTCATAAATATTATTTTTGGTCCCTGTTATAAACCACCAGGGCCAATTTATGGTTTACCAAAAAAATTTGTTTGTTTTTGTGTCCGTTTTTGTTTTTATTATTGGTCGTTCCGATTTGCAGTTCAAACTCTACTAACTCACTTTTGTTCCCTAAGTTGTCTCTCAGGCTCCCAAAAGCTGCGCAGCAGAGGGCTTGCACTTAACATTTCCATGCATTGCAATAGAGAGTGTCAACTTACCAGCCTCAGACGTTGGGTCTCCGTCTGCAATTTTTGCCGACGTTTCGGAAACATATTTCCCATGGCCATTTCAGCACCCAATTTCCTGCAGCAGGAATCAGGTTACTTTGGTTGACACAATCTTTGCTGTTGGGAAGGGTCGACCATTGAAAACCTCACGGGAAACCTCACGGGTCAAACATTCACGGGAGTTTTTACCGAATTATGAGCGTACATAACACCCCTTTAAACAAATGCACAATGGAAAATCGTGGCACACTTTTTACACACTCTGAGACGAATTTCTCCGTAATTAAAAATAGTGGCCATAAACCAAGTCCATTGAGAATTCAGCCAAATCCAAACTGCTGTCAAGGGAATGCAAATCCAATGAAGAGTGCTCGTGTCGGTATTGCCCAGCTGGCGATTGAACGATTGGAAAGAGTGCAACTCAGAAGTGATTGTCTAGGAGCGAGCATAAGCACAGCATCAAAATAGTTAGAGAAATTACGAGCATGGAATAAAACGCAGACTGTTAACCGCGGCTGCTGACGAATTGAAAAGTGAGTCTCTCTTTGGCGGAGCTCTCGCAGAGCGCTGTTGATAAGCTCAGCGATAGAACTAAGGCGGATAGAGGAAAAAGCAGATTCCAGAAACCGCAGTAGTTGCTGTTGTAGTAGTTGTTGCATAGGTGGAGATAAAAGAGTAAAGATGCAAGGCGGCGGCTCCAGCGAACAGTTAGCGCACATGAAAGTAACTGCGCCATCAGCGCCGATTAAAGAGCTTTTTTTACGAAGTACTTGGAATTGGTGTAGATGTTCGTTGTTGGGCCGCATTAAGATCAACAGCCGCAGGGCTGCAGGTCTCTCCCTATGAATAAAACGGCCAACCTTATTCGCTTGCGTCCAAAATTTATTATTGAATACTGTCACGTAGTGTTGCTCAGGAAAACCAAATTTGAAATTGACAAACTTATGCGTAGAAACATCTCTTTTCAGCAGTGTTACGCATTCTAGAGAACTTGATTAAATTTTAAGTTTAGCTGCCACAAATTTTAACACCACCTCAGGTTCAGTAGCTGTGGAGAATTTACTAATATGTAAATGTTTCTTGCTCTGCATAACGGTAAGCTCAGAACAAGCAGCAGCCACCCCAATTATAGGCTTGATGTTTTAATTCCGATTCCTCTTTGGCTTCCTTCGAACGGTGACAAAATCGTTGCTCTCTGCTTTAGAGTGAGAATCAACATGAACCATCTGTTGGGGCCTGGGGACGTTAACCTGCGCTTGCTGGTGGCCAGCGGCAAGCGAGCCGCAGACTTCGTCTTGCTTGTAATTGCATTTCAAAAGCCTTTAGGAACTGGGATTTTAAGTCAGCGTGTAGGTTTTCCAGAGACTGAATTTTTCGACTTAATTCATTTTTTTGGAATGCGATTCATTGGCCACAACACTGTTGCCACATTGCCACAGTAGATTACGTGAGTTGGTTAAAAGCTTAATTACATCGCCGTGCAATTCGATACTGGCAATATGAAGTACGCGTCGGCAGAGAGAAGAAAATCAGACAGCATCAAAGCAACGAAGTTGAGCTGCTGAAAGTTCCGAATTGCACTCAGCGCAGAGTAGAGGACGACTGGTGACGACTGACTACTATTTTTTTTACCATTAAGCAACTGAAGATGTGCCTCCCAGGGCGGATAGATGAGCGTGTATAAACATTCCCCATAACATGCTAATCTGCTTAAATATCTAGTTTGTCAAGCATTTATCTGGAGGTGATAGACTCGGCGCTTGCTTAATGAGTACGAGGCTCGAGTCCCCCAATGGGGGAAGGTTACATTTTTTTTTTTATTTTGCGATTAAGAATTTTTAAATAGTTGTGACAAATGAACCATAGTGAAAAACAAGAACAAGTGAGAGGGAAGACGATTAGCAAATTCAACTTCTCGATAATAGAAAAGGAACGATCAGTCAAACTCTGCAACTGCAAAACTTAACCTGGAGGTTTTTGAGGTAAACCAGGTAAAAGGAATCTTCATGCAAAGCAGACCAACCAAGTGATTACGTGAGCTCAATGACCAAATGTTGACATATCCAGGCTTATCGACAAAATTTCCATTTAAATGATTAACAATTACTAAATAGGTATAGGATTTTAGTTTCTTTACGCTGTCAAATCAGTTTACTTAATTATTTATTAATACATATGTTCTACCAGAATAAAAATTAAAAGAACGTACTGACGCTTCAGCTTAGGTATGGGTCGAATCACACCGAGTAACCTTACCAAGTCATTAAAGAATAAGATTATATCTTTAAAAGCTGACATTGCCTCAAGGCACAACAAGGGCATATTGGGAGTGAACGCGCCATATTATAGTGATCATTGCACTACAATCAAGATACATGATATTATAGGTTTCTTGTTTCTTTATTTTCTAATCATCCTAACGCTACAAGTACATAATACTTATAATTTAGAGCGCTAGTCACAAAAGTTGAACAAATTTAGTATAAAAATTTATAGTCCCGACTTAAAAATTGTCTTAAATCTAAATGTTTAAAAAATATATAATTAGCATTAAAAACAATACTGAGATATTTATTTCATTTATTTATTTATTTATTTACTTTCAATGGTTCGTGGCTCCTAGGTGTGATTCTAACTTAATCCTAAATTGCGTGGCATTTCTTATAGTCTTAATATCAAGTGGTAGTCGGTTGCAACAACGAACAGCATAAATGAAAAAGTGTTTTTCTGACAATGAACGCTTAAATTTTTTACATACAATATTATTTGTTCTCCTTGACACACTAAAGTTGAGTTTTTGGTACAGATAAGCAGGTTCATTTGTCCAAACTATTTTATGTAAAAGAAGTAGACTTCTTACGTCCATCCAAGACTGCAGGGGTAGACTAAAAATATTAATAGACACATCAGATATTATGTCAGATCGTTTTCTATTGTAGATGTAACGTGCTATATTATTAAAGGCTACTTGAAGCTTTTTTTGGCTTTCTGCATCGCAGTTGTTAAAAACTTCAACTCCATAGAACAGGACAGAAGTAAGCAAAGTCTTGGCAATCAGCATCCGAATTCTAACTGGCAGAAAGTTTTTTATTTGATTTTGATTTCTTCCCTGTTGCTCTAATAATATGGTCTTTCCATGTAAAAGTTGAATTAAATGTAAGCCCCTAATTGCTAGCTCGGTTTACGTATTCTATTGGAGTGTTGTTAATTTTTAGCCGTGGCATGTTGTTGGTCATAACATTTTTGTTGCTGATAACTAAACATTTTGATTTATTTGGGTTCAGTCCTAGACCATTCCTTTCAGCCCAATCACTAATTTTATACAATTCACTATTACACACTTGGACACATTAATATTAACCTTACACAAGAGTCTACTAACATACAACTGCACATCGTCGGCATACATACCCAGCCAACCAGCATGCGAGCATTTTGCGAGACTATCGCAGAATGCTCACAAACGAGCTCGCATGTAAGCAAGGAATGAGAGTTCATTTTTATTAACGCAGAGCACTCGCAAGCGAGCTCATAAGCGAGCCAGCATGTGAGCATTTTGCGTAATTACGAAAAATATCGAGTTTGGGACCAAAACGCATTGTAAAAATATTGAAAAAATATAGACAATGTTAAAAAACTCAAAAATAAAATAACAAAATAAAAAAAAAACAAGAAAAATAGGTTTTAATGTAATGCCTTGAGTGGGATTCGAACCCATGACTTCGCCGTTGCAAGGCAAATGTCTTGCCATTCGACCAGACGTGTTGATTTCGTTGTTCACTGTCATTTCGCCACAGTCACGCGCGACCCGATTGTATCGGTGAGCGTTAAGATGTCAGTCATTTGTGTAGACTGCCGCGGTCCTGAGTTCGAGTCCCAGGACAAGGTGAGTCGGCGGGCCGGGTGGGCGACACTTCGGGCTCACAAATATTTTTTTTTTTTTATTTTAAATAAAAAACAAATATTTTAAATTACTCGCAAGTACTATCAAAAAAGTCTCGCAAAAGATACCGCTTAAAGCTACGCTAACCGTATTGCTTGCGACTATCGTAAATGATACTTTCACTGCCACAAACTGAACGACACATGAATCATTTTACTATCATTTCCCGACCCGTATGCGAGAGTTTTGCCGGGTTAACTCACGCAATTCACTCGCTTGGGATATCGTTTGCGAGCGTTTGGTTGGCTGGGTATGAACATTACATTGTGACAATACACTTGGCAGGTCATTGACATATATTGAAAACAGGAGAGTTCCAAGAACCGATCCCTGCGGGACACCGCGATTTATAGCTAAGAAAGATGATGATTCTTTTTGAGTCACTACCGATTGCCGCCGATCCGCAAGGTATGACTTCAAAAGTTTAACAGATGTGTTTGAAAACATATACAATTGCTTGAGTTTTTTGCACAGGATTTCGTGGTTTACCGTGTCAAATGCTTTACTATAAGAGGGTCAGAAATGTTATATTGCTATTATCAATCTCCGAGCGAATATCTTCCGCAATGTTTATTATAGCCGTTGTACAGCTTCTACCTTTCCTAAATCCTGATTGGTGGTCATTTAATAATTGTTCTGGAAGCATAAATGTATTTATTTCTTTTGCCATAAGATTTTCAAATACTTTTGATAAAAAAGGAAATATCGAAATTGGTCTATACTCGTTGACAGATTTTGGTATAGGAATAATTTTGGCTGCTTTCCATGTGTCAGGAAATGTGGATGTTGTAAGGGCAGTGTTGAAAATGTAAGTTATATATTGCAGTATATATGGAAGAATAATCTTTAAAAATTTCGGATTTATATCATCAAAACCAGTAGCATTTGATTTGATTTTCAAAATCGATTCTAGAACTTCACATTGATTAACAGACATAAAACTAAATCTATTATCACAGGTCAACCATATTGACTATGCAGGTACGTGTTTTGCTTTACATCAGGTACATGAGATTTATCAAATATACTGTTAAGTTCGTTAGTGTCAATGTCAGTGATGTGATGGGGTTTGGTCTTACCAACACCAAAATCTTTTAAAAGCGACCATGTTTGTTTACTTGTCTCTGTATTATTAAACTTTGCACAGTAATAATCTTTCTTCGAAGAGTTAATAAGGACAGTTACTGTTTTTCGTAATGCTTTAAAATCTTTATTGTGCTGTTCTGTCTTGAAACGCTTCCATTTAGCATATGCTTTGTCACGAAATTCAATATGCCTTTTAATATTATTGTTAAACCAGGGCTTTGGCTTATGAGTAATTAATTTGCGCCGAAGTGGTACAAATTTATTGTAAAGTGAGACTATATTATTAGTAAGATATTCGAGTTGCAAGTCAACAGTTGGAAGGTGATATACATAATTCCAGTCACACAAACATAGATCAGCACTCAACAAAACATGGTCAATACGTTTAAAGTCTCGGTACTCAACTCGATTGTCATTGGGGTCTACACATAAATCATAAGACATAAACAGAACTTCTTCTTCTTCTTCTTCTTCTTTTGCCATCACAACCGTTTTACGGTCTCGGCCGCTGCCACTAATGCCCGCCACTCGCCTCTGTCCCGAGCGACATTCCACCAGAAGGACACTCCCAGTTTCGCAATGTCTCCCTGCACCTGGTCACGCCATCTCCTCTTTGGTCGACCAGGCGGGGGAGTGCCTCCCAACTCTATCGCATGCCGATTGTTCACACGCTTTGCTGGAGCGTTATCATCCATACGGGTAACATGTCCTATCCAGCGCAAACGCTGTTGTTTTATGCGCTTGACTAGGTCAGTGTCCCCATAGAGCTCATACAGTTCGCGATTCATTCGGATGCGAAATTCGCCGCCAACGTTTAGAGGTCCATAAATCCTCCGAAGAACTTTTCTCTCGAACACGCCAATTGCCGCCTCATCCTCTTTTGTCATTGTCCATGCTTCTGCGCCGTATAGCAGGACTGGGATGATAAGCGACTTGTATAGCGCAATTTTCGTTTTCCGAGAGAGGTCTCTGCTCTTGAACTCCTTATTGAGCCCGTAATAACATCGGTTTGCAAGAGTAATTCTTCTTCGGATTTCCAGACTGGTGTTGTTGTCGCTGGTAATCGTCGTCCCGAGGTAGACAAATTCCTTAACAACCTGGAAGCTGTAGTCTCCCATTGCAACAGATTGTCCAAGCGTAGACTCACCGCGCGTTGATTGTAGGTACTTCGTCTTATCCTCATTTACCGCTAAGCCCATAAGTTTTGACTGCTTCTCTATCTCTGAGAACGCCTTTTTTACCACAGATTCGCTTTTGCCGATGATGTCAATATCATCGGCATATGCAAGTAGCATGTTATCTCTGGTAAAGATGGTGCCCGTTCTGTTAGCATTTGGGCACTGGCGCAGTCTGTACTCCATCAGTAGATTAAAGAAGTCGCACGATAAGGTATCACCCTGCCTAAAACCTCTTTTGGTATCGAAAGGCTCGGAGCGGTCTTTACCTATTTTGACGGAGCTTTGTGTGCTTCTCAACGTCATCATGCAAAGTCGAACGTACTTTGCTGGAATACCAAAGGTAGACAGGGCTTCAAAGAACTTTGACCTTATCGGCGTGTCAAAGGCGGCTTTGTAGTCAACAAAAAGGTGGAGGGTGTCGATACATCTCTCTTGGGTCTTCTCCAGGATTTGTCGCAATGTGAATATCTGGTCCGTGGTGGATTTGCCAGGTCTAAAGCCACACTGATAAGGTTCAATCAGTTCACTTATTCTCGGCTTTAAACGTTCACATAGGATGGATGATAGAACCTTATATGCGATGGGAAGGAGACTGATCCCGCGGTAATTTGCGCAAACCGCAGGGTCTCCTTTTTTAAATATTGGACAGAGTACACTTAGGTTCCAATCTTCGGGCATGCTTTCTTCGGACCATACTCTGCATAGGAGTTGGTGCATGCACCTTACCAGCGCCTCACCGCCAGCCTTGAACAATTCAGCAGGCAGCTCATCAGCGCCAGCAGATTTGTTATTTTTTAGCCTTTTTATGGCTAACAAGACTTCATTATGGTCCGGCGGATCTATCTCTATGTTATCGATTGGTGGTGTCGCTACTTCCCCAGAGGCGGCATTGTGTTCGTCATCACCTCCCAGCAGGTTAGAGAAATAGCTTCTCCATTTGTCTAGTGCCACTTCCGGATTTCTGACCAGATTTCCGTGCTCGTCCTTCAAAAGTGTGACTCTGGGCTTAAAACCTTCGGTTAGTTGCCTAATCTTTTGGTAGAATTTTCGAGTCTCACTCCTTCCGAACAGCACTTCGACTTCCTCCCTCATGCGCTTTTCCTGCTCATTTTTCTTCCTTCTGAAAAGGCGCTTCTCCTCTCTCCTTTTCTCCCGGTATCTCTCATTAACAGCCCGCGTTGCTCCCGACTGCAGAGTTCTCCTGTAGGCAGCGTCTTTCTCTGCAGTAGCGCGGCGGCACTCATCATCGTACCATGACTGTTTTCGGGAGTTTTCTGCGAATCCGAGAATCTCCTTGGCAGCTGTACTCATAGAGTGTGAAATATGCTTCCACTGTTCGTCAACACCAGGAGGGCCAGGTGGGGTTTCCCTGAGCAGCTGGGTGAGTTTTGCTGAGTAGGCTTGGGATGTCCGTTTTGATTGCAGCTTCTCAACGTTCAGCTTTCGGCGTGTATTAGACTGTGCGGCATGAGCCACACTGAGCCGTGTGCGTACTTTGGCTGCAACAAGGTAGTGATCCGAGTCAATATTGGCTCCTCGGCGCACACGTACGTCTAGAACACTCGAAGAGTGCCGTCTGGTTTCGTATTGATTGACCAGGGGACGTCCAGGTCGCCTTGTGGTCGTTGCGGTGTTCAAATCTGGTGCTACTAATGACCATGTTCCGGCCCGAAGCGAAGTCTATTAGCCTCTTACCATTTCCGTTGGAATCATCGTGTAGGCTAAATCGGCCGATAGTCGGGCGATAAACTTCTTCTCTCCCGATTTGTGCGTTAAAGTCGCCTAGCACGATCTTGATGTCGTGATCGGGGCAGCGCTCATATAGGTCTTCTAGGCGCTCATAGAATTCGTCTTTTTCCGAATCGTTCTTTTCTTCTGTCGGGGCGTGCACACAGATAAGACTAATATTAAAATACTTTGCCTTAAGTCTGAGTGCGGCAAGTCGCTTGTCAACTGGTGTAAAGCTGATGACAGAGCGGCACAGTCTTTTGTTGACTGCAAAGCCGCAACCAAACTCGTGCTTCGAATCATGTCCACTGTAGTAGATCTCCCATGGGGCGTTGGTTTCGGATGTTATCCTCCTACACCCCTGTCCAGTCCATCTTATTTCCTGAAGTGCGGTAATGTCCGCCGAATGTTCCTCGAGGACATCCACCAGCTTGGAATCCGCGCGCTCTCTATTGAGGGTGCGCACATTCCAGGTGCATATCCTCAAATCGTGGTCCTTAAAACGTTTGCGTGGGTCGTCGTCGGGGGGGGTCCGTATCCGAGGCATTGTGCTAGTTTTCATTGGCGGGTGGAAATACGCCTATCGGGTGCCAAGCCCGATGCGACGACCCCTGTTTGACCCCGGGGAGAGGGCGCCGCTCACGTTAGCCAGCAGCTTTGCGGATGCATTGCTCTGTTACCAGGGGTTACCACGGGGAGGTGTGAGTCGACTTGGGACGCAGTAAGCCAGGATGGCGCTGGGTTTTCCATGTTAAACCGATCAGCAACTTTACCTCACTACATACGCCCCCTTAACCACAGGAGAGTTCCTGTCTTCCGGAGAAGCCTAAGTGAAGTGTGTTGGAATGTGGCTATTTACAATATCTAAGCCAAGAGATTTCATATTGTTTAAAAAATGACTTTCACGCAAAATGTTGGAGTTCATATCTCCTGTTAAAATTATTTCTTTGAAATCTAAAGAAAGTGTGGAGACCAGGTCAACTAATTCATTATACTCCGTAGTTCGGTTTGGTCTATATATACAGCCGATAAGAAGTTTTTTATAATCTCTCTTATTGAAAATATTGATAAAAATCCATTCCATGGCACTTCCCATCGCCTGCTTACATACTACTTCAGAATTAAGACGATTATTAACATATATTGCGACTCCACCAGCATGATCTTTACGGTCAGAACGGTACAGAACATAATTACCACACGAAAAAGACAGATCACTCAAATCAGACATAAACCACGTTTCAGATACACAATTAACATCTACATTGGAATTAACAAATAAATATCTAAATTCTTCCATTTTATTTACTAAGCTTTGAGCATTCAAATGAACTATATTGAGCCCTGACTTTTGCTTGGACAAAACTCGAAGTAGGGAATAGCTGTTCTCGTTGGAAAAACTTCTACCATCCTCCATCAACTGGGACAATGACTATTAGAAGCACACGCAATTTCTCAGACAAACAGATATTCTTAAACACCATATGAACCAAAACGAAAGTTAAATAAATATATAAATTAATGTAGGTAAAAAAATAAATTAAAAATATGTAAATAGTGAATGAGTATAAATGTAATATGACTCATCTAATTGTTTCTGTTTGACGACAGCTTTTAATCTCGAAACGAATTATTTTCTTCTTGCAAAGCATCATTGGGTGTTGAAGAAGGGTAGACCACAGGTGGGCCGGTCTCAAGGTTGCTGGCTTGCTGTTGCTGCATTGATGAAAGCTTTTGCAAGCTCTCCACGCATTCGTCTCACATGCACAAGACGACGGCGCGTAAAAACTGCCGTCAACTCTTTTCCCTTCTTTAGGCGCATAGCAGCTTTAAATATTTCATGATTTGTTTTGCTAAGCTGTTCGTTGACATAGAACGGAGCTTCTGATTCTATGCCAAGAATATTCAATGTTAGTGGTTGCTTAGTCTCTTTCCTATGAACACCTATTGCTCGTAGTAGCGCAGCTTTATCATCAACGCTCTCCAGCTTCACAATGATGATTGGGTCTAAGACTGTGTGTGCCTGCACACGAGGCCGTAGACGAAAAATTTTACCCGTTCGCGGTATTAGAATACAGCCACAGTGGTTACAGCTTGTCGTAAAAGGCGACTAAAGTAATACGGAGATAGAAGAGCTATGACATGTTCCTGATCAGGCGTTCACGCAAGACAATGGAGCCACTAGGCTGGCGAAAACCATACCGAGCCGTGACATAGTGGATCAAGCACTTTCCACCCACACTATGGTATCTCCGGGCTACCACCGTGTTCCTACCCGATTGGCTAGCAAAGGCAAGAAGGCAAAGCCCTGCAACTGGTCATTGGTTGGTTGCATCAATACGAGACTGGTACCCCCCTCCTGAAATCGAAGACTTGGGCTGACAGTTTTTATCCGGTATTCCAGCTTATTAATAAGCAGACTGACATGTGACCGAAACGGCTGCTGGGTTAATATCCCCTATTAAAATCTCATTGGTTCCGTCTCCATTCAGTTGGACGTATAGGCTCAGATGTAAGATTCTGGACTAATGCAGATCCGGCTCTGAATAAGCGACCCCATGAAAGCGCTTGTCACCCCTCGCATGACCTCCCTGCTTGCATGGATGATCATGGGATCAACTCGCAACTGTACAAACAACCAATGATAACGACCTGGAGTTAGGACCCAACCGAATATGCACGATTTGAGGATATGCACCTGGAATGTTCACACCCTCAACAGTGAGGGTGCTGATAATCAGGACAAGGGAAAACGATAAGAGAGACATCACCAACCAATGCCCCCTGGGAGATCTACTATAGCGGACATGCTACAAAGCACGAGTTTGGGTGCGGCTTTGCAGTCTGCGGAAGACCGCGTCGCTCTGTCATCAGCTTTACACCTGTTAACAAGCGACTAGCCGTACTCAGACTTAAGGCAAAATAGTAGTAGTAGTTTTTATTTTTGGGACGAAAATAAATTAAAATTAAAAAAAAAAAAAGTGGGTAGAAAAAAAAAAATAAAAACTACTACTTCCTCGCGTGGGGGGGTGGTTTTTACAAAAAAAAAAAAAAAAAGGAGAAGGGAGGAAGGGGGAAAGTACAATAAAAAAAAAAAAATTTTCAAACCCCACAAAAAGAGAAAAAAAGGGGGTTTTTTTTCCCCCTTGTATCATTTGGGATAAAATTCAATTTCAATATTTCACCTCTGGGCATAAAAATGCTTCGTATTCCTTCAATGGAAACCTTCATCAGAGAAATAGTTATTCTCACCCAGATCGTAATGGAGCCTATAGATCAGTCGCTCTGAGCTTCTCTGGGATTCTTCAACAAATTGGATCCTATATGCTGCCTGCATTTTAATGGTGATGTTTCTAGCCCAAGTTTTCCAAGACGCGGTATCTTTCAAATTCAGTCGCACTCCGTACTCCGCGGCTAAATTGTCCCACTCTCTGAAGCATTGCAGACGATCTTTTTACAAATATTCTGCTAAGATCCTAGGTACCCTTCTTTCCTCCATATTTATGACTTTTATCATGTAGTCGAAATGCAGATTAACTGTATAGAGATGCAGAGGCGATAGTCCAGTCTCCAGATATAACATTCTGTTCGGCGTGTACTGTGGCAGACGAAAAATTTTCTTAAGAAAGTACCTTTGAAGACTCTCTACCTCATCGTATTGCCGTATCCCCCATACTTGTGCACCATAACACATTATTGCTCTCACTGCGGCATTAAACAATTTGTATTTTGTGCTAGTTGGAAAGTCCTTTTTGCCTAGTATCGATTTCCAAATACTATTAATAGCTACTTTGGAGTCTTTTAGCTTTTCTCCCAGGTGAAAGTTAAATTGAGCATTGTGATGAATCCAGACTCCTAAATATTTGTACGACTTCACAACCTCCAAGTCAGTCTCACCCAGTTTCCATTTTTCAGCAGATGCGAGCCTTCTCCAATATTTTTTAAAAATTAGCACCTTTGACTTTTCGCAATTAATCGTTAGACCCCAAACATTGCAGTACTCTTGTAGAACGTTGATAGTGTCTTGCATAGCTTTTGGTGATTCGGCAAAAACCACTATATCGTCTGTGTATAACAATGTTTTAATCTCCAGACCGCTTATTGTGATTCCTTTTGGAAGAAATTCCACTAAATCATTTAAAAATATTGAAAAGAGGATAGGGCTCAGTAGGCATCCTTCCTTAACTCCAGACTCAGTAGGAAACCACTCAGAAGGCCTTGTACCGTCCCACACTGCTGCTTCATTGTTTTCATACATTCTTTGCAAGGTTTTTATAAATTTTGTGGAAATTCCGATATTGCTCAGCTTATACATTAGAGTCCTTCTATCAAGTGAGTCAAAGGCAGCCTTAAAATCCACGAAGCAGGCATACAGTTTTTTGTTGTTGTCCAGGTAGGTTCGCGCAATGGTATTTAGACAGAAAACATTATCTACAGTGGAATAACCTTCTCGAAATCCAGACTGAAACTCTGTTAAAACATCGACTGTATTAAGCCATCTACCTAGACGTTCGAGAAGAACTGCAGAGAAAACTTTGGCTATTGCGTTCTGGAAGGTAATTCCCCTGTAGTTACTGGCTACTTCTGGATCGACTTTCTTGAAAATTGGGAAAATTATGGCTTTCTGGAAACTATTGGGGGCTTTCCCGGTTTGCAGTATATTGTTGTACGCTTCTGCTAGTCTTTGTAGGAATGAAGGTGACGAAAATTTTATAAATTTAGCCGGTATGCGATCAGGACCAGGTGCTTTGTTAACTTTTATATTAGCGACAATACCAGAAATTTCTTGTGCTGTTATTATTACATCTAGTGCTTCATTTACTATGCTTGGTAGGGCATATTGCAGGGGCTGCTTCGAGCTGAAATTAAGTAGGCTGCCAAAATAGTTGGCCAACTGCGCGGCGTCCACTCCTGTGCCTTTTACGAAAGATATTCCATTTAACCTTCTAATGGTGCTCCAGTACGTCTTGCTGCCACGTATATCTTCTAGAGATGCGGCTAGCTTTACATAAAACAGTTTATTTGATTCTTGACAAATGAGTTTGTACTTATTGTTTGCTTGCTGATACTGACTTATGGCTTCTTCCGAGTTTCCTCTCTTGGCGATTCTAAGCAATTTAAACGATGTATCCCTCGACAGTTTGCATCTGTTGTTGTTCCACTCCTGCTTATATGGTGTTCCTACACTTCTCATTTGGGCTATTGCTGAATTTGAGATACAGCTTGTGAGGTGGCTTATTTTTTCAATATTGGAGTCCTCTTGGTTCCATGTTGCGGCGCAAATCATGTTGTCTAAGTTTCTCCTGTACGTCTTTGCATGTCTGTGAGTCCATTTTAACTTCGGCAGTAGGCTTAAAGGTTCAGAAAAAGTTGGTTGGCCGACGCATAGGGACGCTTCCAAGGGCATATGATCCGAGAATATCATTTCCTTTATTTTTAAATCTTCTACCATCTCCAACCACGAGCCTCTCACCAAGCAAAAATCTATTGTTGATCGTGCAGTGCCTCGCATAAATGTATGATCTCCAATGGCATCGCTAGTAGATCGTCCATTAACCAAAGTGAAGCCAAAATTTTCTGCCAGATCAATAAACCTGCGGCCATTAGAGTCTAAAACCTTATCTCTCCATCAGCCAGGTACTTAAAGAGAGGGAATCTCTTACTCTCTACTGGTACCGCAAATTTTGGGCCTTTCGCAAGCAGCGCTTGTATGTTGGGCGGGAACTCAGCATTGGTTTTGTTTACGAACCATTCTGTATGTATGTTTGTTGTTGTGAGCAAAGATTTCGTTCCGTTCTTTGCGCAGACTCTCATGTTTCAATTCCTGTCGTCCCTTCAGTCTTGTTGTTAGGTTGTTACAGACGTTGCTCTCGCTCTCTTAAAATGCGACGAGACCTACCATAAGGAGATCATTTCCGAAATTAGGACCTTATGACACAATGACTTCCCAATGACGATTATAAATTCTTTAATAGAGAATCATAAGACTACAAATCCTAAGGATGACAAAAGACCAAAATCATATAGATCCCTGACTTACGTGCCAAAAATCTCAGAACGGTTTGCAAATTCGGATTGCTATAACAAACAAAACATACAAATAGCCCATAAGCCCACAAACACTATGAAGAATTTTTACAATAAGACGAAGTCCAAAATTGACATAGCAGACAAAAGCAATGTGATTGTGGAAATAAAACCAAAATTTAATTTTGTGTTTTCATTCTTGACCTC
>JAEIFV010001534.1:0-39402 GCA_018904265.1 Lordiphosa collinella | reverse complement strand
AGATATTTTTACCCATTTTTTAAAGCTTTCCAGGCTGAGATTGGCGAAACATAGAGGCATGGCCACCTTAGCACTATACAAAGCATTGCGTGAGTGATACACCTATTCAGCAGTAAAATTTTATAGAAGTAATCCTTATTTATATACTTTGAATTGCATTTGAGTCTTTTGAAATCATACCAGAAATCTCTAGAGATTTTCGTATAAACGGTTCATGTGAAGTGTCTCCAAAATTCAATGCTACTAGATTTGATGACAAAAGTTGAGAGATTTGAAACCGACTGCTCAGCGCCAAATAAATTAGAAGCGTTCGCCTTTGCTTCCCTATAACCAAGTAGGCGACATTATTCTTGTCACTTTATACACTTTAAAGCCCAATCGTTCTTAAAAAAACTTCCCCTTAATAATTCGTTTTAAAATGTTTTGGAGTATTTTAGACTTTTGCAATAAGTTTCGAACTTTTACGGTTCTTTCAAATACAACTTGAAGTCTTAAGATTTTTGAATTTAAAATTTTTTTTGGGATTTTTGAAAGTTACAAAAACCTTTGATCTGTGTTTCTTTGATATTTCAAAATGTTTAGAACTAGATATGGTTAGTTGGGTTTTATTATCTAAAAAGTTTTTGAACTCAGAATTCAGAACATTTATTTTTTGGACTAGTTATCAATTTTTTAAAGTTATTTTTGAACTTAAAGAAGTAAACAATGCTCCTATTCTTAGTCCAACACAAACAATGTACTCTTAAGACCAGTTTTGAATGTTTAAAAGCAGTCTGCACTTTCTGATATTTATTATCTACTCATTGCAACTTTGTACCTCTTCATGTGGCAGCTAATCTTATTAAATATTTTACATAAATTTACCAACTTTTGTTGATTTCAAATAATTAAACAGCAACCGGGGTACTCGCTATTTCATCATAAATTATTCAAATCTGCTTTGTAAAATTCCTCTTGCACACACACACACACACATGGTCTGTGTCCATGTTACACTTAAGGCTAACCCTGGGAAACGCCTGTGGCATTCAATGGGCTGCAGATTGCATCCATGTGCCAGCAGCGCCGCGTGGGTATTGCCAGTCGGTTGGCTTCTCTGCTTCAAGTAGGTAAAAAAACACAGAAACAGAAACCATATGTCTTGACCTGACCCGTGATGCCTCTGGTTCTTCATGTGGGTCTCCGATTTAATTTTAGGCTCCTATATAAACGCATGTTTACACTGCGCCCAGAACACAGTCGCCTGCATCAGTTCGCGCCGTAAACTTCTACTTTCACAAAGAATTCTGGTTGTGGGTTTGTTTCTAAATCGAAATTGCAGAACGAAAAAGTCGCTTAAGCTCCAAAGCCAAAATCGTGCAGGCAGGCAGAGTCCCCCAGCTGGCCATGTGGCGCAAAATATGCGCATAAAAAAGTTTAACAAAAAAGGCGCAATTTTATTACGGGCAACAAAAAAACAAAACAAGAAACAAAAGCAGCAAAAAGTTTATGAATTTTTTGTGCAGGCGCGTGAAAGATGCAAACAAAAAAAAAAAAGTATGAAAAACAACCGAAAACAAAAACAGATACCGCGAATATGGGGACTGGGGAATGGGAGGGAGTGCCCAGTCACATATAAACACACTTCAGTGCGCTTGAAAATTGCTTTATTGCAGTTGGACTATAAAAAACGCACGGCAGCCAGCACCACACAAAAAACGAAAGCCAGGAAAATTTGCATGCCACCATCAGAAATAAGCTCAAGGATTGGGGAAAGGAAAACGAAAAACGAGAAAAAAAAACTGTTTTACACATGGAAATTATAGCAAAGTGAACATCAAACTAAAGTGTTAACTTGTGTCTGTGTAAGTGGAAGTGGAAGTGTGTCTGCGTGTCTAATAAAAAATTTGAACTTGGCCTTTTGAGAGTTCCATGCTTCCTTGCATTCAATAGTAAATTTAATCAGCATATGGAATGTAAAGAAGTATGGAGCAAAATTTGGCAAGACATCGATTCAAAATATTAAAATAGAAAAAGTGAACTCCCATAAAGGAAATGTGTGAAAAAATCTGTGAAATTTGGAATCGTACGGTGTAAATTAAGCTAGACTTGCTTAAGTGTTCTTGTTATTCCCCCTTATTGACTTGAATTATTGTTAAAACAACCAGCAAAAAGCAAATTGAAAATTATCGGAAAAAATCAAACGGAACATATTTCAATTCTCTATCAGCACAGCAAGCATATTACTGCTTTTATAAGCTCTTACGAGGACCTCTATTTGAATGTTTATCCTTGGCCACTTTAAGGCCCGTTTTTTCATATTCCTGTTTTTGCAAATCTAGGTGGATCCAAGTCTACCTAGTTTTGCAAAAACAGGAACATGAGAAAACGACCTAAGTGTGTCGTAGACCGATTGAATACTTGCATTAAAATGTTCGACATTTCTTGAGTTCTTTGATTTCAAATTGTTTAAATTTGTGATGGCTTCAAGAGCCACTTCAGAAGTTGAAAGTCGTTAGCTTTGTTGACCTCGGGAACAGAAAGAACGTGGAGAGTTGCCAAGTCAGGGCTATAAAGCGAAAGGCACAATCAATAATGCAAGTTTCTGAGTGCCCAAAACTTTGTCGTAAGAGCTGATGCTTAAAATCTTTCATTGTCTCGGTGCAGTAGAATTCTCGCAGGACTTCTATCAAACAAATGTTTTTATACCATTAAGCAATGAGCATAGTGCGTTTCCCTAATAGTATTCCCTAATAAGAAAAAAGAAACAGACGACCATTCCTTTGGTCCAATAAAGTAGTATCCAAGGCCAACCAACTTCTTGAAACTCAAATTTTAATGCAATGTTTAATGTATACATATTGATTTAATGCTGAAAGATGCCTCTATTTCACCGCATTGTATCGGTTTGTGGACCTTCATGAAATTTGTCTTGGAGCCAGGAACAACTGAATTCATTCAAACAGCTTTATCTACACTGCACTGGGATTTATCACCAAAGTATGTCTATAGAAGGAAGGCTTGAAAATGCTTTTAAATCAATGGGCGTACTCCACAGATAAATCCGATCTACGATTACTGACTTAAGACTTGCAATTTCTGATGATTCTCTGTTGAATGACACTGAATGCTTAGTTTAGGTTATTCTCAGGCTTGTTACATTTGGTCAAAAATACATTGTCAAAACTTTAAAAGGAATTTTTAACGCTATAAGTTGGGCAAGCTATTCTCAATTTGAGCGTTAACAGTTGGCCCTACTGTCGACAAACAGTCTCACCAATCATAATTACCAGATTTATCAGTCGCAATCGGCAATCAGTGTACTCACCGCCTTAAATCGGCATTCATAGATCAGTTACCGAAAATCGGATTTATCTGCTAAATACGCCCAATGTTGTTACTTCTATTATTCTGTCAAAATATATTTTAGTACAATCTAAAAAATAAACAGCTGGGGTCCTTACAATAAATAGTTCAGAGTAAGATTGTGGTAAAATATGTCAAACTTTAAGCTAAATATGACAAAAACTATCTGGCGTAAACTATTAGAAAGATTTTTTTCAGGAAAAATAATCAACCATCCTATATCGATCCAACAACGGAAAAGTTTATACAAAATAGTTCCGATGCCAACTTTGAAGATATTGATTACCTAAGGCTATTTCCTTGATCTATCTTTCTTATGACAGATATACTCCATATACAACTGATACAACTGGACTTCAACAAGACGCTGATATTACAAGGTACAAAGTCGGTCAAGCCCGACTATAACATACTCTGTACCTCTGAAGTGCTGCCCATTACCGTTGCGACCGGTGCTGACCATAATTGTTTGTTTTCCTTATAACACGACTATCGTTCATCCGATCTTATCCGTTCCTTAGGCGGATCTATAAATAACCCTGATTACTAAATATGTCCAGAAAGTACGAACCTTCTCCCTATAAAACAATGGGAGATATAACGTTTTTTTTCGATTTGCGGGGGCGTGGCAAAAATTCAGAATAATCTTAATCTGCCTGCAAGTATAAGAAGTTTTTCTCCCATACATGGCAAACAGCTACTATCTCTGAGATCAGTCAGACGGACGGACATGGCTAAATCAACTCTGCTGTTGAAGCAGATCAAAAATATATATACTTTATAGGGTCGGAGATGCTACTTTCCGCCTGTTACATACTTTTGCACAAACTTAATATACTCATTGTTCCTCTGGTATAGAGTATAAAACGTCAGTCTTTATTCACTGATTGCCAGTTTTAGCACCAGCCTGATCGAAGATAGAAGGCAGATATTTGGAAATTATCATTTGTAGTGAAATTGGGCACTAAGGTGGTCTATTGGAAAATTCGAGAGAAAAAGTCTGTATTGGATTATTTTTTTATCCGATTGACTTGGCACTGGGTTTTTAGGCAAAGTAAGCGAAATAATTGGACACGTATTTTTTTCGATTTCGAAAATCTGCCCACAAGAAATTTGACCGAAAAATTATACTGCTAAAAATCTAATCGATTGAATTGTTACTTGGTTCGTAAGGATTGTATGCGAATTAAATGTGATTTCATTTTCCAATGTTGTGAAAATCCCCCTAAAATTGGGTTTGAAAATTCGATTTCTCATCCGATGGACTTAAAACTCTGTAATTTTTTGTGGAAAGATTTTCCGATGTTAGAAGTCTGCCCCCAGTGTGGGAAAAATTCCCGGAAAGTTTTGTATGTAAAAAATTTTTTTCATCCGATTGACTTGAAACTTGGTTGGTTAGGATAGTATGGAAAATATATTGTTATATGTTGGGGGAAAATCCTTTTCGAAGGGTACAAAATGATTTGCGGGGACGCATCAAGGCCATAGGTTATTTTTGTTATAATCTGTATGAAATTCGGTATGTAAGCTCTATAGGCCGTTGTGGTTTTAAACTCTAGCGGAAAATGGTAGGTTCAAGGTCTAAGTAATCCCGCACGCCGCAAAAAGGCCGGATTCAGGAATTTGGAATCGGAACTTTTAAACAGAAAGAGTTATTAAAAACATTTCAAAGGGACGATGATAGAGAATTCCTGTAGGTCAACAGGGTGACTCAGGATTGGCTGCCAAAGTTGATAGTTTCATTCACTGAAAAAAGTTGCATGAAATAGGCAAAACATTCCATTTTTTTTTTTAAATTGATATATTAAAAAATGAAGTTGTAAGACTATTTCAATTTAACAAAAATTTAAAAAAGCTAAGTAGTTCTTACTTGGGAATGGTACATTTTCTTGTAAACGGTTGTCAATATGTAGGTATTCATTAGTGCTTAAAAGACAATATTTCTGGTGAATATTCATTGGTTAATTCCTCGAGTGAGCAGATGTGTCTGGGAGATGTGATACGGGGATCAGAAGAGGCCGACAACATGTTGAAAAGGTCCGCGATGATGTCGATCAAGACTTTTAAATCAATCATAGTCAATAAGCATCGAAATCCAATCCGGACGACAGTTCCTCCAATCGCTTCGACTGGTCTTGCCCTTAGAGCAGATATTTCCTCCTTTAGTTAGCTCGGACTTTTAGTTAGCTCGGACCTTCCTACTTATACTTGAACATTAGTGGCCGTCAGAATTGTACTGATGAGGGCCGCGGATTTTTCCAGTAATCCACATTTCCTTTTTTTCAGCCGCAGTGGGACATGAACATGCTCGCATCACTCACTGGGCAATGGCAAAGTGCGCCAAATTGATGAGCGTCACGCCTGCAGACACAAAAGTAGACGGGGATGACGATGTCATTGGGTGTGTGAGAGGGCGTGATCTGTCAGTGATGCTCAATGGGAGAAGAAAAAAAATAGGAGAAAGTTAACTTTGGCTCGGCCGAAGTTTTGTATACCCTAAATAACACTACTTTTCTGACCTTACTTTTCTATGGGAGCTTTACAATATAGATGTCGGATTTTATAATCAGACTTAGTAAGTAATCATGGAAAAGCGGTATAACAGACTTGGTTTACGGTATCGGTTCTTTTTTCAGTGTACTAATATTTCGCCTAGATCATGTCTACATTATCTCGAAAAATTTCACAACCAACTAAACCTAGAAATTACATTTTAACCCACACAGAAATATTACATATTCCACTTGCCCACCCACGCAAAAAGAATCCATCCAAAATATGAAAATCAATTGAAATACTTTTGCCCCCCGAGTGAGTCATGTTAAAAATAGCCGAATACGTAAGCAGAGAAACAAATAAAAATAACTGAAAATATATGTGAGAGTTTGTACGAACACACCCACCCACATGTAGTTGAAGATGCGTATCTGTGTGTGTGTGTGTGTGTAAATATGTATCATATTTCATGTATTAAATAATTTTATAAGTATGGTCCAGCCAAGGGCCACTGCAAACTGGTGTTTAGCAGTGGTAAACGGTAAATTGTCTTATGTAACCACAGCTCGAATTACAGTTAAGCACATGAACGCTTCCTCCTCCACACTGCCGTCCAGCGTTTGCTGAACATGTGCGCCAAAGTGGATTTACCAAGTTGAAATTATCGCTGAGCACATGTGGCGCCATCTACCGTCGGCAGCGGGTGGCTATAACTTAATGCAATTAATATGCAAAATCGTGACACACACTGGAACAGAGAGAGAGAGAGAGAGAGAGAAGGAGCGAAGACGTGCACAGCATGTGCAGAACGATGCAGATGCAGCAGCCAGGAGCACCAGGAGCACATTCTCATCCTGGGAGCGCATTAAAAACACAGCGACGACCATGGCAAGGCAATGGCAAAGTGCGCCAAATTGATGAGCGTCACGTGCGTTTTGCTCACTTTGTATACGACGCCTGCAGACGCAAAAGCAGACGGGGATGACGATGTCATTGGGTGTGTGAGAGGGCGTGATCTGTCAGTGATGCTCAATGGGAGAGAAGAAAAAAGATCCAAATACTGGAGAACCGATGCTGAGTAAAAGCCCCTAGTAGCGAAATAGTCTTATTGGTTTCAGAGCGTTGCAAGGCGCGTTCTGATTTCCATAATGCGAAATATCGAAATATATTTGGTTCAAGTTCGATATCTTTTTTTCAAAAGATCCTTTTCTTGCCCAAGAAAATCTACAGCTCGATCGGTGCCTTATTCTACCTAACTTTCCTCGCTTTATATACATTTATTTTCATTTAGCCATTCGAAAATTTGGCATCGCTGATTGTGGCATTTCATTTGCTTTACTTGCTGTTTGTTGATGCCGTTGCCTTGGCAAGTCGTAAAAGTAAACAGAGCATGTGGTGTACACTCATCGTTGTCGTTGTAGTATGCTATAAAGCGCTTAATTTTTTTTTTGCACAAGGTGAGAATTATGGACAGAAAGTACATAAGTGAGCAAAAGTAACTGAATGCAAACACCTCGTATCAGTGCGATTTCTTAAAGTGCTCGACCACCACAAATATCCTGACCCAGATTCCAAAAGCGAACACAAACAGCCAACCACGCCCACAACATTAAATATTTCGATGGGGGCAAATTAGTTTCAATTAAATAATGTTGTCGCAATTTAGACGAAGCCCAGTCCCAGGCAGACAGGCAGAGTCCTGGCACACTCTGCTCATGCACAGGGACAAATATGGACACAGCGCAGTTCATGCATAACGCAAATGCTGAAAATGCCGCAAGGAGCAACAGCGTCGGGTTCGTTGTTGTTGTCCTCCCAGCATGTCCACGCAATAACGATTGTGGCAGCATAATGCCCATAATGCCCTCATAATTACTGCATACGCGCCACCCCTCCACCCCTCCTCACCACAGACCCGTTCCAAAATGTGGAAAGCTTGGGGAACGTGTTGACAGCAGATCAGTTCAGTGGGCGGTCTTCCTGCAATTTAGCATTAATTTTATGAGTGCTGTCATTATGAAACTGGCCAAATTCTAATTGTAGAACTTTGCTTAAGAAATTAAAAAAAAAAGAATTTAATTTATTGACTTGAAAATTTGAATTAATGAAGATTTTTCTCTTTTCTGGGGTTGTTGGAAAAATGAAAATTAAATTTTGGGGCTTATGGAAAACAGAAGGTCAGTGATTAAGCCGAATCATTTGATGCAAGAGGGGGAAACTGAGAAAGTTAAAAAATTACCAAGGCTGCAAGCCCTTAAAAAATTAAAGGTTCGGTACGGAAAGTTGAAAGTTTATAGCATCAAATACAAGGTTTTGCTTCGAAGCTTGGAGAATGAAGCATTATTTCTGCAATGTTTGGAAAATTTTTGTATGTTGTTAACTTGCTTGTTATGACAATATATTATAATCAAAAACAGAAAGTACTCAATGCTTAGTAATATTTAAATTTTTTGATCGAAGAAAAGATAGATAAAAAAAGTGTTGAGGTGGAGATCGGCTAAGGCCCGATTTCAATGTGCGGTTAGTCATTTTGACAGGCGGTTTAACCGAATTTGCGTGTCTCAAGCTGCTGTGTGCAACCGGAGGAACAGACTTAACCGCTGCTCGAGAACTGGTTAAAGTTAACCGCGAGCTCAGGGCCGATGGAATTATCGATATATTATCGTTATACAAACAGCTGGCTCCAACATTTTATTTGTTTATTTTGTTATTTGCTGCCACAAAATTTTTATAAGTAAACGAATTTTCCAACTCCACGCATTGGAAATGGAATTATTATTTATTTTTTGTTTGGTTAACAATGATCTGCTAAGGATAAATTTATATAAACATAATGGGAAAAGTAATTGGATTACAGGTTGGATGCTTCAAGGTGATGAAAATTTCATTTCATATAAGCATAAGTGATTTTCAATTAAAAAATTAAGTGCAATTGTAATTAGAGCATAAGACCCGAAAAGGTTCATGTAGGGCGTAGTTGGACCTGCAGACTGACAAGCGTAGTGGCCGGAATGTGCGAGTAAACCCTCGAGGGAACTGTTAAGTTTATTGAATAGAGAAGCGCTTGAGAATCAACCAATGAGAAGAAGCAAAATGAATGCTTATTCTGCGGTGATGCAAAAGATTGACGATCGATTAATTTTAACCTTGAACGATAAGAAAGAAAAAGCCTGCTAGAGTCCCAATTCGGATTGCAAAGAGCACATAACGATTGCTGTTCTTTGTCATACACCTAGAGTAGTATTCCAAAATAGTTCGTACTAGGGATATGTACAAAGTTTTCGTTGTATAGGGGTCGTCAAACTCTTTAGACCAGCGCTCAATAAATTCCAGAACTCCTTTGGCTTTATTTACTGTGGCAGGGATGTGAGTGTTAAGACACAATTTCTGATCAATCAGTACACCAAGATCCTTTACATGAGATATTCGGTCTAAGACATGATTTCCTATTGAATTTGAGACAAGATGGGGAGAGCTACCATAAAGAATCATCATTTGGTATTTAGAATGGTTTAGGAAAGAAGGTTATTTAAACATCAATTCTGAAGTACATTTAGGTCTAGATGTAGGTGAGTATGCAAGAACCACTCCGTGTATGGAAGGCAGATTTTGACGTCATCTGCGTAATAAATGGTTGAATGTGATATGACTTGAGGGAGGTCGTTCTCAAAAAGTACAAATAGCAACTGGCCTAGATGACTGCACTGCGGGACACCCAAAGTTACGTTCACAACGGTTAAAAGAACATTGATACACAAGAACTCGTTGAGTTCAATTAAATAAGTACGACGAAATCCAGTATAATAAGTAAAGAGGGAAACCCCAATAGCGACAGTTTGAGAATAAGAAGAGCATGATTAACAGAATCGAAGGCCTTACTAAAATTAGTAAAGCAAACATCGATTTATCATGAAAACTACGATTTATTAGTGATGAAAACTCTGGAAGATTCGTCGTTGTCGATCGACGTTTAACAAAAGCCATGCTGCGAGGAGATATCAGATACTGCAATTGCAAGGTGATTAACTCCTCGAAAAAATTTTGGAATGGCAGAAAGCTTAGCAATGCCTCGATAATTCTCAACATCCGATCTAGACCCTTTTTGTGAAGTGGAAAAAATATATGTTTCGTTCAAATTAGTGGGAGACAAGACTGTTTTAAAGACAGCTTACAAAGATATGTAATGGTAGTAGCATAATAACACAACTTGGGACATTGTCAGGGCCAGCCGAGAAAGATAAATCAGTCGTAGATAGTCTATGCCAAACAAAACTTTCTTAAAAAAGGAAAGAAAAATATATTTCGCGTGAGGTATAGGGTACGGATATGGAATAGAAGAGCTGTAAGGCTATGATGAACAGTTCGACTGAAAAAATGTGTCAAATAAATTAGCAATATTAAGATCAGTTATTCAATCCTATTCTGATATTGAAAAATTCTTTGGTTACACTTTTTTATACACTGTACCAGAGGTACATAGTGTATATAATGTTTTTGCGTTTTTCCGTCTGTCCGTATGAACAAACAGATCTCAGAGATGTTGCAGGCTGGTCAAGTTCATGTTCAATTTTGGCAATATCTTGGCAATATCAATTTGGGAAAAAGGAAATTGTTTCGACAAGTTTCTTACATTTTTTTTTCTTTCAAATAAAAATCGGGGAACAAATCTTCGGTCACTATCATCACGAGCAAGAGCCCAAGAGCAGCCCTGACGCTCCTATTTAAGCAATCTGATTAAAGCCTATGGAAGTCTATATAAATTGCGTTCAACTTAGGTGCATCCAAAGTAATCTCGATTGACTTGAGAATGAACTACCATTCATTTCGGTCAGATCTTCGTTCTCATTGACTAAGGAATCAATGCGAGAACTTTCATATTCATTGTCAATGGCTTCAACGCTGTCCGCTATTTCCTCAACAAGAATAACTAAAGCTAAGTTCACACAGGCCAATTTCGGTACTAATTTGGCTAAATAAGCCTAAATAGTGCATTTTTTTTGCCATATTTGAGCAAATTATTTGTAAATGGAACCATAGCTTTAATTGTAAGTCATACATCTGCCATCATGGCTAGTTACTTAGCAAAATTTTCTTCGAAATTTGGGCAAATTAATTGCCTGTGTGAACTTAGCTCAACTCTGCTATAGGTTTCATATATATATTTAGTTTTCGAAGTCAAAAGTAAACAAATGCCTGCTGATTTCTGCCTGGGTACAGTTTTTTTTTGCCGGTATCTAACGGCAAGTGATAAAGGCAGCCTTAATTTTCTAATCGAATGTCCCAATCCTTAGCCTTAACAAATACTAAGTCTATTGTGTCAATTAAAAGCGCTCTCAAATTCTAATGCGATTTGCGTAGAAACAAGGCGTCATATTATGCAATGATTATGCAGCCGTAGTTTCTCCCCTAATTGGAATCATCTTTTAATTGCCGAATTAAGCACGCTCGATAAGTAGCGAGACACACACACACATAGATACAAAGGCAAACCATTTGTGCATTGAGGATTGAAGATAGTTTTGGTTTCAAATTGATGGAAGACAACTAAAGGAGAAATCAGAGGATGGCTTTCACAAAGCCATTCAGGTGCTGAAGTTTTGCCTGCAAGTGTGGTGGGAATTGCACTCAATTAAGCTGTCTGGCCTGTCGAACAAATAGTGCAAACTTGCTGTATTTGACAAGCGATTTTGCTTAATTGAACAGCTCGGCTTGAGAAATACAAATTTATGCAATTTCAACAGAAATTTTAAGTTTGTTAAAATTAAGTAGTTTATTTTCCATTCAAAATTAACAAATTCTCAACGCAAAGTCTTTTGTCAGCCCGCATAATTTGAAGCTCATTAAAACACATTTGCAGCCAACTGGCAACAAATATGTAGCTCAAAAAAAAAAAGGCAGAGTGAGTCTTCAAACTAAAAATGCCAACGCAGCAGCTGCTACTTCATGTGTGTGTGTGTGTGTGTGTGTGGGGGTGTTCGTGCTTGTATCTCTTGTGCATTTGGTGAATAACAATTTTGTGCAACGAAAATGAAATTTGCAACGGAAGTTATTTCACGCTTTTGAGCGCCTCCCCTCGCACCTCAAAACTAACTAACAAAGTAACGAGGAGCGCATGAGCTGGAGAGTTGAATGAATTAAGCTGCAAAACATGGCAGTGAGGGAGTGTGTATGTGTGTGCCACGTAATTGGTTTCAAGTTACCACATTGCAACAAGTTTAATTAACATAAAATATGCAAAAGAAAACACAGAAATTTTTAAATATTTTTGCCCTTCAATGAGATGTACGATATACTCGTACGTAGCATACTTTTTGGGGCCGCAGGCAGGCGAATATTTTTCCACTTCATAATTACGAAGCAGCTTGACCCAAATACGCCATCAACAACAGAAGGAAAGAGAAGGGAAAAAAAACTATATCCAGCATTTCTCCATTTATTAATTTCCAATCCATTTGTGTTCTTGATTTACGCTTCACCATAAATTTCATAATAAACGGAGCCGTTGAAGGATATTACTTGAGTTAGCAGTTTGAGCGTGTGTGTGCGGAATGCAGAAAGGTTGAATTTATTTATGATTTCGACTTAAATTAAATTACATTTTTTCGCCTGATGTAAATCATTTAGGCCGCAGAAAATTCATTGCATAAATTAATAAATATTTGCGATGAACTACAAAAATTGTATTAACATTTATTACGCACATTTTGGTTGATTTGGTTTTGCACTTGGTTGCACTTCTCCACGAACTGCACAAACCGACATTTGACATGGACACATGAATATGTATAAATATTTAGTTGGATCTTGTCGCACAGACATGGCATTACATGCAAATACATGCATGTACTCGATGGAGCTCTATTTATTTATATTAATTTGGTTTTTTCGCTTGTGAATATTTTGCATTTCGGTTTTGCGGTTTTGTAATTTGCATAAATCAATTTGTGTATCACATTTCTAATTGTGTTTACAGCGCATTTTCCAGTTGTATGTTTTGTATAACCAATGGCTTCTTTGCTGATTAATTGTCTGTGGCGGGTTAATTGGATTTTTTATAGTTCCAACTCTTCCGAAACACGCAATGCGACAATTTATTTGTTTTTGTTGTTCAAGTGGCAATTTAATTAAGCCATTTGAAAGCTCTAAATATTAGCTATTAATATTAATGCAGCCACATAGAGTAAACGCCTGCAACAGTTTACACGATTTTAATTATAGATTATGGCCGAGGCATTCAATTATGTAGCAAATGTTATTTTGAGGTTGGTTGATTAGATGTTAAATTTTCGAAAGCCCTGAAAACTACTGAAAGTTTTCTGAATTTTCAACCAGACTTAATTTTTGAGGTGGTTTTTAAAGTTGGTAACACTATAACGCGGAAAACTTAAAAGTTCTAGAGTTCTGTTTGTGTGCAATAATGGTGTGTTTACTGCTACAATGGGCAGGACCGACTTTCCGTGAGCGAAGGAGTTGTTTTGTAAACAAAAATCACGAACGAAATCACTTAAATAGAAGCCCGCCTTGGGTGGGTCCTCTATGGAATAAAGAACTCGCGGCTTACCCTATTATGAACACTCCCGTATTATAACCGCACGTACGAGGTATCAAAGAACTGGTCACGCTAGGAACCAACTTGGAACTGCTATATCCGGAAAAACAACGGTCAATTCCTAAAATTGTTTGCCTAAATTTGTTCATTTTAGTCCACATTTGAGCTGCTTAGGTAAAAAATGACCGAAATATTTCAATTATAGTCCATATATGCATTTTAGGATCACCATTTCCTAAAATTTAGGAATTTTTTGAGTGTGCATACCACAAACGACGTTCGCCAAGCCTTTACGAATGGGTCAAGCTTCCCCAAAGTCGAGCCAATGCCATCAACATCTACACTGATGGCACTAAGCTTGACGAAAAAGTAGGAGGGAAGTCTTTTTCTCCAACCTAAATTTGAACTTATCGTTCCGCCTTCCTGATCACTGTAGCGTGTACCAAGCGGAGATTGTGGCCATCCAGGAAGCAGCCACTTACCCCTAGCACACTACCAATCAGAAAAGGAAACGTCTTCATATACTCAGACAGTCAAGCCGCCCTTAAAGCCCTTGACTCATGTATCAACAATACTAAAACGCTAACTAAATGCCGCTCATCTCTAAATGAGATCGCACGAGACTTCAGTATACACCTTATATGGGTGCCTGGAAGGAAATGAGTCTACGGAAAATCTATCTAGAATCGGTACCAACATCGAGCTCCTTTTAGAGAAGAGCACGATAGGGATGCCTATGGCAACATTTAAGCTCCACACAAAAGCTAAAGCACATCGTCTCTCTGCGGATAGGTAGAAAAACCTTTCCCTGTACGGTAGCGGGCTTACGTGGCCAACACTACACCTAAAGCGTACCACCACGCTTTACGCCACAAAAGGGAATACATATCGCTTCTGGTGGGAACCTTAACACGCCACTGTCTTATCGGCAGACACGCTGCACGCCTAGGCGTCACTCACCATGATTTCTGCAGAAGCTGCAGGTACGAAGAAGAGGAGGAAACACCTCTGCCATTGCCTGGCAGAACTTTTAGCCTTCCTGATAGCTTTTTTATAAGTGCTTAGCCTTTGTTTATATAATTCGATTACAAAGTCAGCTGTTCGCCATCGAAACCTGGGAAAAAACAAGACCTCACCGTACTGAAAATAGTTTGTACACAGTTGCCTTTGTTATACCTTTTGCAGAGGGTATTATAAAATTGTGCGGATGTTCGCGGTGTAACGCATTGAAGGGAGCATCTCCGAGCACATAAAGTATATATATTCTTGATCAGCACGACGAGCTTGGTTGATTTAGCCCTGTCCGTCTGTCCGTCCGTCTGTCTGTTTCTATGCTATCTCCTCCGGCAGTTTTAAAGCTATCCTCACCAAACTTTGCACGAAGTCTTCTGGTACATATACGCTGCACATTCATCGGAACCGGCCGGATCGGATGACGCGTATAGCTGCCATAGGAACGATCGGTCAAAAAACTAGTTTTAGTGAGAAAAACTTTTTTTGTTTTTAATGGAAACGCCTCCAAAGTACGTATTTCTTAGTTTACTATCCTTTCCCATGATTTCACTAAGTTTGGTCGAAATCGGATGACTATAGCATATAGCTCCATAGGAACGATCGGTCGAAAAACTAGTTCTAGTGAGAAAAACTTTTTTGTTTTTAATGAAAACGTCCTTATCATTGGCATACATTATTTTATATACTTTTACACAATTCTACAAAGTTTGGTCGAAATCGGATGACTATAACATATAGCTTGTCGAAAAATAAGTTCTAGTGAGAAAAACTTTTGTTTTTAATGAAAACGTCCTTTTATTGGCATATTCTTGTTTTAAATACTTTATCACATTTCTACAAAGTTGTATGAAAATCGGATGACTATAGCATATAGCTGCAGTAGGAATGATCGGTCAAAAAAGAAGTTCTAGTGAGAAAAACTTTTTGTTTTTAAATGGGATCGCCTCCAAATTTCGTAATCAACAGTGTATTATGCTTTTCCATGATTTCACCAAGTTTGGTCAAAATCAGACATCTATATAGTATAGGTCTCAGAGAAAGTAAGGTCCAAAAAGTAGTCTTAGGTTGAAAACCTTTTTTGGTTTCAATGGAAGCTGCAAGGGTATACAAAACTTCGGCCGAGCCGAATTTCCTCTATTTTTTTGTATACCAATTTCTCTATTTTTATTAACTGGAGTGAAAAATCCCAATTGAAAATTTAATTGAAGTGAAATATCCCAATTAAATTTTCACTAGTTACAGTTCCAATTGAAAACTTAATGGAAGGGAAATTTTTAGTTAAAAAGTGGTTTGTGTGAAAATTACAAGAAATATACAGGCAAATTATTAATAAAGGGGAAATAAATCTCAGCTGGCACTTGACTAGATTCAAGTGCCCTTAATAATTGACTTAAAGCTTAAACTTTTAACTTTTTTCTAAGTTTTAATGGAAAAATTCAATCAACTTGAAAAAATAATTGAGCTAAAATTTAAACAAATTTCAACAGTATTTTATACTAATTTAAATCAATAATTGATCAGTGCTGAGTATTTAGCTATGTGAAGTAGTTTAATGGAACAAATTTTAATCAGCATTCCCAGCTCTGATCACTAAATAGTCCGCTGTCGAAATTCTCTAAAGAAAACTTTTATCAAAAAAACCTGTTGTTTTTCATCAAAGAAGCCTAAGGTTTCTAGATATTTACTATTTCACTATAGTCAGAGAAACTTTTTCAGGCCAGTTCCGAATTCAGAATGTTTTCAAAAAGTAAAAACTAAACGAAAGCGAACGTCTTACTATTTGCTGTTCCCAATTTCGAACGATTTTGTTGGTTTTAAAACAATCTGGCTCGCTGGCCCGGGAACGTGATTGTGTATATCGGCAGCAGCCAGTTGTCATCATCTCTATAATTTTGTTCCACAAAGCTCTTATTTACTTTTAAATCCATTTATTTTCATATAATCCAGTTTTTAAATTTTTACATTTGTATGTCTTATTAAATATGGTTAAAGTAACAAAATACATCCATATATCTAAAAAGTGTGTTACGTTTGGTGTATTAAAAAGTTTCATGGAGAGGTGTTCTCCGATCAACCTGGAAGCCTCCTTTGTTGTGTTGTGTGCCTCTGTTTAAATTAATGCCAATAGCATAACAAGACCTCGGCCAGTAAAAACTGCAAAGTATTTTTATGATATATTTTATGAGCACATAGTTATTTTTTGTTCCACACGTAGTTTTCATTCCTAATCGCTTTTAGAAGAAGTCGCTCTGTTCGTCGCAAATGGGAAATATAAATTCGTCAGGAGCTCTGCCTTCACCAGTTCGACTCACATTACACCCCTCAAATCGGTCCAAACATTCTTCATCACTGAAAAGACTTTTCCACGTAGGCATTGCTGATGGAGATCGATGAAACTTTTCCAACAATTAAGGGTAATTGGACAAATCCGTCAGAGCTTTCGAAAATTTTTACCCATTTTAAATCGACACGGAGGTCAATTTGTTTGACTTTGGGGGATAATCTTCGCCAAAGAAAGAATTTCGTCCAAAATAGAGTCTTCGTCAACATCAAGATTAACCGCTTCAGCCGTCGATGAAATTGTTTTCGGTCTACTATTTCGTCTTCAAGGTTCAACACTGAATAGTATTGATATGGAGATTTTTCAAAATCGTACCATTTTCCCAAGTATGTAAGACCACGTTGTTAAACTAATATGCCTCTCTCTCAAATTACGATCGTTGATGCTGTGTCAAATGAGGTAGATTTTTGTTGACTTTAGATCCAAAGTACTTGTCATCCATTCTGGTTTGCAACCCGTCTCTCAATTCAATTTCCATTACACGTGAATGTACTAATCTCGTCTAGCTTGGACTGAAGCTCGCTGAAGAAACTTACTACTAAATCTTGCCTGAATTGAACGTAATAAGGAACTCTGAACAACTGACTGATTGGGATATTGTGGCATTCTTATTTGTTCGGCTTTTCTGGAGAACGGCGGCAGGATAACCTTTCCCCACTTCACCAATATGAATTGTTCAACAAACTTGGCATTATCGAGCTAGGTTAAATAATTAGGCCTCTCCCAGTAATCCCTTGCATTATATATTCGTTGCTCTGTCTCTTCCAATTTAAGATTCATTGCGTGGAGGTTATGGAATTAGATATTGGTCTATCGATAAAAGTATCGATAATTCTAATGGGACTGAACTAGAGCTTTAAATTTGACCGAATCAACAGTTAGATCCTCCGGTTCGGCTAACCATCCGTTCAGTTTGACTAAACGGACATTGAGTTGAACTTATTAGGATTATTTCGAATTTAGCTAATGGCTCTAAAGCTGTGCCCTTAAGCTGTGGCTGCTAAGTGGCTGTCCAACTGCTATACTCAGTTTTCTCTTGCTGGAAAGCAGCTTTTCCATTCAAGTGGTTGCATAATGTAAGCCTTTTATCCTGGCAAAGTCCTACATACAAGCTGTTGCGCAGGAAAAAATCCCTAATAGTATATTAAATTTTGTAGGTCCGAAAAATCTATTCGTTATTTCAACGTTTTTAAAGCCATCTGCTCTGCCGTATATTAAAATTTTTCAAAATTGTTAATAAAACCAAACAAGTGCATCCATCTTGCTGCCATTCAACCGTTCAAGGGCCACGTGAAGAGTAATAATTGCCATCCCCATCAACACATTGTCAGAGCATTTTCAATCCCTTCATCACTTTGTGCCCAATTAAATGCAGCTTAAATTTTTTCGCTCGACTTTTGCACACACACACACACACACACACTCACATACATACGCACACTCTCAAATTGCCAACCAACTGCACAATTTTTCAATCAACTAAAAATGTTTAGAATGGCTTATATTCATTCATTCGCCAACCGATCGAACTATGCCCCACTCCCCCTGGAAAATGTGTGCCACTGATTGAGTGTGTGTGTGTGTGTGTGTGTCGCTGTAGCAAAAATTCCATAAAATAAAAATGTCGAAAGCGAGAGAAGGAAAGAGAGAGAATATGGCCACGTTTGCTCGTCTGGGCGCATGAAATTGCCATTTCCAATTAACGCCATTGCAAAAATAGTTAAATGTTCATGGAACGTTGCAATAACAGCAACTGTGTATGGCCGAGAACAACAGCCAAAAAGAAAGCAAACAGCATAAAAGCCAGTCTGACATTGTGGAGTGAAAGAGCGAGGGGAGTGGAAAGGTAGCTGGTGACACTGGCCACCAGTGGCAGCTATCGAATGCTACTGTTCCAGTTCCCAATTCTGTACTAAACGAGTGGCTTACTCGCGTATTTTCGGTAGTGCTCCATGAGTGTAACTAACTCTATTAACGAAGCGGAAACGGAAATACACACACTCACACACACACACACACACAGATGACACATGGCAGGCAGTGTACATGCATGTTGTGGACACTATTCTTTAGGGGTTTCATATTCAATATTTCATTTCAATGTAATCGGTTTGTTTTAGATTTCCTTTTTCTTATTTTTTTTATGATACAAATTTTTTTTATAGATTTAAATTAGAATAAAAACAGAAATGTACTCTGCACAATGGTTATCCAAATCTTGCGGGAATACATACTCATTGTTTCTTTTAAGACTTTAAACATCTATTCGGATTTACATGAAGGGTTTTACTTATTTATATAAGTTTCAAAAAGAGGTTCCAATTTGTTTTGTAAAATGTTTCCGAAACTAAGTTGAAGACAGAATGACGAGTTGTAACAGAATATTTTTAGACAATACCAACTTTAAATAGGGAGCATACCAAGTTTAAATAGTTCTACTTTGTCCATTTCCAAGTGGAATAAATTGATAAAAAAAAAGTTTACAGTATGTTTAAATCAAAAAAGTATACAAAAATATAAAACATTGTTTGGAAAGAACCCCCCCATGTCAATGTTTTTCGATTAAAATCAAATGTGGGTTTTCACGACTCCCACTTAGGCTACTTAAATGTTGAATTGAGAAATTATTGGCACTTGGACCACATCAAAATAGTAATAGTGTAAAATTTCACAACCAAACAGCCTTGCCTTTTTACTACTTGAGACCATTTGCCTTGGTTGAAATCTGAACTTCGAGTGTTGGTTAACAATACTACCCCTTGTGTGCCCGAATGATGACATTTTTAAGAGCAATTGTTACACTGAACAAAAAGATTCGAGTGTGGCTAACACTCACGTGGCCTTGATGTAAACATGTTGTGTACGATATGCTCCGCCTTTCACATTCTCCATATTTAAAACTCGATACTCAGTAATCGATAATAGTCCTCGAATTTTAGTATTTGATACTAAATTCTCGATATTAAGTACTCGATACTGAGTATTTGATGATCAGTATTAAGTACTCGAAACAAAGTTCTCGATACTCAGTACTCGATTCTAGGAATTCGATACTAAGTACTCGATATGAATTACTCGATACTCATTATTTGATAATCATACTCGATTCTAAGTACTCGATACTTATTACTCAATACCAAGCACTCGATACTGAGTACTCCATACTTATTATTCGATACCAAGTACTCGATACCAAGTGCTCTATAGTCCGTACTCGATTCTAAGTATTCTAAACGATGTATTAGAGACTAATTATTCGATTCTAAATTTTCGGGTCTAAGTACTCGATGATAAGTTTTAGATACTCAGTATTCTGTGAGCTTGTATGTGTCTTTGTTTTTGCCATTGTTTTTGTTTTTGTTATTGTCTTTGTGTTTGTTTTTGTGTTTGCTCTCTAGTACTGCCGACCAACACTGTATCAACGTTCCGTCGACGATTTTGTGACTGCCTTATACCCCTTGCAATGTGTTCGACTGAAGTATTTTGCGAGGCTATGTCCGCTCAATACGTTAACGACTCTCCAGGCACGCTAGGTCGACGCAATGTCATGCAGGAACCGACATGAGCGACGCTCGATAGACGAAATGCCATGCAGAAAAGCGACATAAGCCTCACCGTACAAAGAGCAACGCTGGGTTGACGCAAATACTTTGACTGAACCCAGCCGTACTAAAGGGTGGCTTATGTTTGATTTTGTGTTTGTTATTTTGTTTGTTTTGTGTTTGATTTTGTGCTTGTTTTGGTTTAGTGTTTGTTTTCGTCTTTGTTTTTGTGTTTGTTTTTGTGTTTGTTTTTGTCTTTGTTTTAGTGGGTTTGTGTGTGTATTTGTGTGTGTGCTCTGTGCCTGGCTAGCCAATTGATATAGCACAAAATATAATTTCCCTCTTCTTTTGCTTTTTCGCTCAGTTTGTTCGCTCTCTCACACTCTTTATTGGTTGTTAAGTACGATACGTACAGATGCCCATACTTTCTACACATAAAAACAAGTAGTGGGTTAGGACTTTGACAGAAAGGCAACAAGAATTGGGTTCAGATCTCGAAAAGGCCAACCGGTTCGGAGCCGGAGCACGAAAACTTAAAAAAGGGTTTGATTGATTTCTTTTGGATGATATATCAAACACTTGCACTCTTTGTAAGACGTTGCGAACTCTTCTTCGATCGGAAAATCCTTACAAAAGTGCGCAAAACTTTTGTATAAAAAGCTCTGCAAATACAAAGGAGTTATATCTAAAGCCATTAGACTCAGGTTAAGCATTTTTTCGCTAAAGTCCCATATTTTCGGAAGCAACGAATTCCTACTTTTATAGAATTTCTCATTCTCATAAAACTGGAACAAATAGTTTTTGAAAGCTTCATCAGATTCGAATTTGAAAGCAAGCAAAGGTCAGTGCAATCTTTATTAATTTAACTACTATAATTTTATATATATAAGCCGCTTTTGACACACCGAAAGTTCTTCGAAGCCCTGTCTACTTTTGGTATACCAGCAAAGTACGTTCGACTTTGCATGATGACGTTGAGAAGCACACAAAGCTCCGTCAAAATAGGAAAGAACCTGTCCGAGCCTTTCGATACCAGAACAGGGTGACACCTTATTGTGTAACTTCTTTAATCTGCGGATGGAGTATTTACTGCGCCAGTGCCAAATAAGAAAAAGAAGAAGAAAGATTAGAGATGTATGCGATCGAGCTGCTTCTCTTTTTGTTTTTTTGTCTAATTCGGATAGCTGAATTGTTGCTTTTCGTAGTTGTCTATCTTCATCAAACTTTGGGGAATTATTTTTCTCGGAAGACCGCGAATTAACTGACGGTCATCCCTGGTTTCTTTTTCTTCATCAAACATTCTGGAATTATTTTTTCTCAAGAGACCGCGATGGTCATCCCTGGTTTCTTTTTAAATTGTGCTTTTCTTCGAATGTCAAATAAACAAGAAAGAGTATACAATTTCGAACGACTTACCCCTAGAACTTTACTACAAAATTTAACATTTCGAGGTTCATTAAACAAACCAATAGCAAAGTAAGACTTGAAGTTTGGTCTAGTTAACGTGGATGAGGTTTTTTGATTTGAAATTCACATCCCGCAGTTTTTTAAAATGTTATTTATTTGGAAGGGTTGTGGATGATACATACTTTTAAACTCTTTCACACCCGCCGTATCGCGCGATTTGATTTGTTTTAAAACGGATCGTTTTCGTTATGTTAGAGCAATGTATGACAGATATTGGGCCCATTAAGTATAACTCAAGAGAGCGATTACCGTTTGCTGTATTCACTCATATCAAAACTTTCAGTGTGACCAACTATTTATAAAACGTAAATTTGTAATTTTTTCGCGTAAGAGTATTTTTCAATAAAAAGTATCAAGGCCACAGAATAACTAAAAGACTGCAATCAATTTCATTCGGTAGAGACTCATCAGCAATCGAAAATCGTAATCAGTAATCACTGATTGGATATTATCTGCTGAATGGGTCCATTGTTTCGTTGTAATCGCTGAACTTGTGCCTAGTCAAATTTTCAATTATTATTTTAAGTATTTCCAAATAGATAATGCTTCCTTAGGTCTTAAAACTTAACTTTGCATTTTCTCAGAGTTCAATGGGAAAAATCGTGTTTAAATCTGGCCACAGCCATTTATTCTCAGTGAGAATTAGTTTTGAAAAGTTGGACCATGCAGACAGGGCCACCTTTTTTATTTTCTCCAATCAGAGCGAACTCTTGCGGCAGTAGTAAAATATACTTTTTGTTGCATTTTTTTCCCCCTTTTTTTTGATCAACTTTGGTTGGAGCTTCAGTCACCCGCATTCGATGTGCCATGTTGACCGAATTTTCCATTGTGTGTGTGTTGATAACGTTTGACCATTTCACAGAAAAAACTGCGTCTGTCTCTCGCTGGTGGTGGTGCTCCCCTCCCGGGATAATATTTGCACGTTTCTATTGTATGGCGTTGTAACTGCGTTTAAAATGCGACTCGATTTTTATCGATTTAATCAAGCAGTGGCTGCTGCTGCTGCTGGTGGTGCTGGTGGAATTTTTTTGTAGCTTGACTCGCGGGGATACGCGACCAAACGCCAACGATTTCCATACGTAATTGCACTGTAATTGACAATTTATTGTGTCAATCGCAATCGAGGCGCAATGCCGCAGCGCACACGTTTAATTAACAAGGCGACAACGAAGCCAACGATTGCTGCGGGGAATGCGGGGGCAGCAGGAATATCACCGAGGGGTGGGAGCGGAATTTAATCTGTTTTTCAAACGAGCTGGATAAGTTTAAGCAATCAAGTGGAAAATCAGAAAAAAATGTACTCGGAGTGTGTTGAGGAAGGGGGGAACGAACGAAGCTAGATCCTGGACAACAAATTGATGGCACATTCTTTCATATCCTGGATAATCAAGGCCCATCAACTAGCCTAATAGTGGGCCTGAGTTTAGGATTTATGGCTCAGTTTTGCCCCATCCGTAGGGCAACACATCAGCAGCCTCATCAGCATCCATCTTCAAGGCGTTCTCTGTATGAGTCTCTAATTGGCCAAAGCCTAGACCCGGCCGGGCCTCCTGTGTTGATTAACGTGCCCAACAATTACGCGGCCCCTTACTTCGTATATATATATATATATGCCATATATCTATATGTACAGATATCGACATGTCCAGTGATAAAGTGTGCGTAACAAAAGCTAATAATTGCCCAGGCTACGTTGCGGGCCATGTTGAAAAGTCTCCTCGGTTGAGTGGCCAACTTCCCCCCCAAAACTTTGGCCTCATAATTTATAGCTGCGTTAAACAAGCGAGGATAACAAATTAATTTTGTCTGGTTCGAAGGAAGCAGCAGCAGCAGCAACAACAGCGGCGTTGAAGGAGACCAAAAAAGCCGCAGTGGCAGGACGACGTTTACTCTCGAATTTCTTAGTTGGGCCAATTAATTTCTAAAGTCAGCGACGTGCTCCTAGCGTGAGAGTGTGTGTCTGTGTGTGTGGGTAAGTGGGTGAGTGGCCGAATCGTAAATCTTAACGAGCCAAAAGCGAAATTCCTACGCACTCTCCGCACAACAAAAACAACAACAAACACACAAAGTCGCGAATGTCCGCTCATAAATATAAGGTTTGCCATAAAGACAGCGGCGGGAGCAGAAGTAGAGGTTACCTTTCAAAGGCTATTTTCCATACCTGGTGATGCTGAGGTATATGAGACTCGGTAGATGAAATTTCAAACGCGGTATAGCTGGCGTAACCAGTTCAGTTATGGCAACACTTCACCCACGCATTAACTAATGAAATTGTTCTTCTCCTATTCCATCGGATTTTTTATCAGAGAAATTTCGCCATACTCATTCAAGCGAAAAACTCATTATGGTTATTTTTAAGAGAACAGGCAAGTTTTAATAGAGGCTGCAAACCTCTAGGGTTCGGAGGTTTGAAACCGCCGTTAAACCTTAGGTTTGGTTTGCAAACTGGTTCCTAAAGTAAAGAATTCGATCGAACCTTAGATCATAGCTTCTTATTAAAGGAGAACGCTTCTCTACAACAAAGCTGCCCAGAGCCAGTTTAAGAAAACATTTCTGAAGCAACTAAAAAAACAAGAAATATAAATAGATCAGCAAGAAGCCGATACCTCAACAACTACCTCGCCAAGATTAACCCGGAGATAGTTGACGAATGTGGTAGCAGCCCTCACAACACCCAGCACCTCTTTAAATGCCCTCTTAACCCCACCTCCCTCACAGCTCTAAGTCTGTGGACCCATCCAATCGAGGCAGCTTCCTTCCTCGAATTAGACATGGAATAGTCTCAACATCCCCCTATAACCTTACTCCATATCTTTCTCTTTTATTTTCATATTCTATCTGTACGTACGGATCAACCCCACCAGCCTTTGAGTGCCCTCTTAACCCCACTGTTCTCACACCCATACCCCATGGATCCAACCAGTAGAGGCAGCTACATTCCTCGACCTGGTACCTCACTAGCTTCTACTTAAGGCCCTATTCTCTTTCAGCAAAAAATTTTATTCGACTTTTTTTTTTTTAGGCATTTTTTTATAGCTTGGACATTTAAGAATATAACCCTAAAAGGATTTTTTGAAATTCGAAATACTTTCGAAGATATAGTCCTTTTAATGTCCCAAAGTGACCCGATTTGCCTAGCAACTGCAAACTTTGAACGCGTTTATCTCGAAACCACGTTTTTCGAGCTGGCGGCCACGATTCCCGCCAGTTCTACTGAACCGATTTGGATGAAACAAAGTTTAATCGACGTAGAATTGTCACCATTCTGGCCCGTAGTAAAATAAAAAATTTTGCGATTTTTTTTTAATATTTTTTTTTAAACTAAACTACAAAAAAATGGGTCCAAATTCGATTCATTTTGTCAAAAAAATCGCAAAATTTTTATTTTACTACGGGCCAGAATTACATCTATGCTGATCATAACCCTATATTTCTTTTTTGTTCAGATGCTCCTGAGGGCCGGAATCGTGGCCGCCAGCACCATGCCTTTTTTTGAGGGGCCAACTTTGACGGTGCCATCATCTATGGACAGCCCCTATATCTCGGCGAAAAAATTTTTTTTATTTTCTTTCATTCATTACTAATTCAATAAAAAAAACAAAATTCAAATATCTTTTTGCGTTTTCAAATGAGAATTTTTTCAAAAAAGGTCCAAAAACAGCAAGCTGAAGGAGAATAGGGCCTTAACTCTAATTATTTAACCTCCTCTATTCTTTTCTTTCTTTTTTCTTCCTACACGTACAATCTTCCCAGCCGCTACAACAACAACAACAACAAAAAATAGAAAGAGAAACTCGATTATTACCTAGTGCCAACAACAAAATCTACGCTGAAGACATCGCAAACATATTTGTTGCTGCGCTTAATTTAGCAAGAAGCATAGTAGAGAAGCAGGTGAAAGAAAACAAACGAAGTTTTTGTTGCAATTGTTTCAAGCGCAAGTCTTTAAGCGCGTGGTACTGTCTACACTCAGAAAAAAACGATAATTTGTTACTTGAATTAAGTACAGTCGGTGGCGATAGTACGGTACATACGAAAATACTTGATCGAAGTAAAAAATTCTTGGATCAAGTACGATTTTTTCAATTCCGAAATACTTGGCATAAGACTGTTTCGGTATATTTCGAATTATTTTATAATATTTTTGATTATACTTGTTGGTTGTAGTGTCCTTAAGTAAAACCCGATTAACTCTCAAAATAAGTACTAAATGTTTTTCCTTAAATTCCAATAATTTCTAGTGTCAGCCCAAAACCCAAAACAAATACACTCCCCTAAATTTAATTAAAGCCACCTACATTTTGTTCAGAACAATCGGCCCTGTTCCGAATTCCGAGTCGATTTTCGTGTAAACGTTTGCATCTAGAGTTTAAACTTAACAATTTTATATGGAAGGTGACAAGAATTTCAACGGTTGCTAGATTAGGCTTGACGAAAATCGGAATAGCTTAAGCAGCTGAAACCGATTGGTCAATGCCAAATGGATTCAATTCGTCAAAAAAAAACTGACCTGATCTAGTAGCCACAGACATTTTGCTTACTTTTCATATAAAATTGTGAACTTTATCTTAAAAAAAGCAACGTTTACACGAAAACCGACTCGGAATTCGGAACAGGGCCGATTAAGCTTTCAATAAATCATAAATAGTCCACAATCAAATGCTTTGTTGACTCTTTTGTTCACCGTTTTGGTAACTGATTCTTTCACTGTATTGGACACTGTTTTGGTCACTGTCTTAGTCCGTTTCAGTCACTGTTTTGTAGCTTTTTTTGGTCACTGTTTAAGTCACTGTTTTGATCACTGTTTTGCTTACTTTTTTTTCAATGCATTGGTCACTGTTTTTTCAACGTCTTGCTCACCGTTTCCCCCTCTTTCCCACCCACCCAAATACAGCCCTCCTGAGGCTATGGAAAAATGCAATAGCGGCTGACCTGCAAAGACCAAAGCTGCAGACTTTGCAATGTCAAAAGCGTTGCCAAAGAAATCTATTGCAAAGACAATATTTTTCTGTTTTAGGTCCCGCAGTCAAACGACCGTAAAAGAGCTTCGCTCTAAAAAAAAAACAAAAGGTTGACATTTTTAACATACAAGTTATATATAAGCATGAAAGGCAACCGTAAGTGCCTTTTCGCATGCCCGAGAATTGATCAAACGCATGGGCTGAAACACACAGAAGGCACAGGGCCCCCCAAACGTTATTTACATTTTTCACAGCTTTCGATAGAAGTTACTCCCTACACCAGGAATCCAAATGCGACCATGTTTAGTTCAATATTCTGAAATTCACCTTTAAATCATCGAACCAAGGCCGACGGTGGTTATCGAAGCTGTGCAGTGCGCTACGTTTTAATTATTGTATCATAATGAATATATAAGCGATAAGTGGTATTGCTTTTTTCACAACGAATCGGTGAATTAGCGATAAATATCCCAAAAGTTGCCTGAAAGACATGAACCCGATTTTCCTCAAAGTGGTTTGGGTGCTACAGAGCTGCCTTGTACTATATTGTAGAGCTATATGTACTATTATTAAAGCAATCATAGCAGGCGACGAGTCGAATGTCAATCTACGAACCTGGTGTCAATTTTACCATATCAGAAAAATATTGGAGAGAAAACTCATTCGACAAGCAGAAGCCGGGCGAGCAAGGCTAATATTTTTTACAGCACTTTTTAGTGTACCATAATTTATTTTTATTTTTCCCAATATTACAAAGAATCTTAAACCGTACTCCGCCGTCTTTTTAAGCTCATTGAGCTTCTCGCTTGAGGTTTCTGTGTTTTCTTACTGCTTATTTTTTTTTTTTTTAACTAATTACTATCTAGTGCACGCATTTCAGCAATAGCCGTAAGTTTTCAATAAACTCGAACTCGGTGCTTGAGGCCAGTTTGACTTTGATTAAGTGAATATGTTCTTTTACTGCTCTTCCTTTATTTTTTTTTTTTTACCAGTTACCATCTGTTTAAGTCACTTCTGCAATAGTCAGTAGTTTTCTACGTACTCGTATTCCTGGTTTCAGACCGGTTTGACTTTGATTAAATGAATCTGTTATTTATTACTGCTTGTTCTTTATTTTTGAACAATTACTATTATGTTGGAAAAAGAAATGATCAAGTTTATTTTCAATTTTGGCCACGGTGAAGACGATGAAGGTTACCCCACACGTTCTGAGTGGGATTTATGTCAGAAGAACACGCTGGCTATTCTAAAAGCTTGCTTTTTTCGCTAAAACACTACCGACTGGCCCTTGACACATGTATGGAATCATTATCTTGCTGAAAAATGGAATCTGGGTTCTGCTCTTGCTTCATAAAGTCTTAAGATTCCATTCCATTCTGGCTTGATTATGAGTTGTCGTCAACGCAGTTTTTTTTTTGTTCATTTTTCTCCAAACCAATCGTCCACTTCCAGTCAAAATTTGTTGAGCTTGCCATTTAGATAAAGATAATTGCAAATCAAACTTAATTTTGTAAGCAGTGGCATTTTTTTGTACGCCAGATCAAATAAACCTACATTCGGACGTTTTGAAATTTTCTTTTTGTTTTGATTTGACAAGTTATTAATGTAACTTTCCTTTAATTTCCACACATCATTGACTGCTGTACGTGAGCTTTCAATTCTTTTTCCGTTGTCCTTGTAAGCATTCAATTTGGCCACATTTTTGGGTGACAAAGTATATTTCCTTTTTCCCCATGATGATCAATCGTGCTGGTTAAAGTTGAATCCCTGTGGTAATTAACTTATTTTGATTGTAGTGTAGAAAGAGTGTAGAAAGAAAAAATGAAAATTTCAAACACGTGCAAAATGTTCATGGTTTCCCAACTTCTCCTAAAACGAGTTCTCTGTATTGAACCAAAGAAGGCTTGAAATATCCAAGGACCTTTGATAGAACTACTGTAGGTCAGAAATTAACAATCACTGCATTACAAAACAGTTAGAATCAGTGGGGAATTTTAAGGAGAGACTCGCTTAAAAATAATTTACATTTTACGATGCACACCTTTCGGATCTAGCATTTTAAGTTAATTTTGTACTCAATCTAACATATTTTGTACTTGAACTTACTGTAAGCACAAAATGTTCTTGATTAAAGACCATTTGTTCTCATTTTAATAATAATAACACTCGTTTTTCGATTTTAGTATGTATCGTATTCAATTTAAGTAAGCCCAATAACGAATCATACTTGAAGTTTTAAGTACAAAACGGGTTAAATTCAATCCCGTTTATTTTAAAACGCTGACAGTCGGTTTTTTCTTAGTATATGCGGGACGCAAGCATATGCTGTTGGCACCTCTGCTCTAGAAGCTGGATCAATATCCTCAACTAACGATTAAAATATAACTCAAGTAAAGTCAAAGGTTACAAGAAAAGATTTTTAATGAACGGGGCAATTAAACACTCTACACAGAGAAATTTACCCAAAGTGTTTAATGAACTTAAAATTTGAAGACACGAGAGCGTAAGTTAAAGTCGGTCCTGCCCGACTTCGAAATACCCGTTACTCAGGGCAATTAGTGTTTTATAGCCTTTCCTTATGTTAATTAACAGATCATTAACATTAATGTGACCATTTTTACATTATGTAAGCAAACAACGCATGTAGCGCCAAAAATTATGCAGGGTTTTTTTAACCTTTATAACTCTGCATATGATCTTGAAATCTTCAAAATTGTAGAAGTTACTCGACATTTTTTATTGTGGGAGCGGGTGGGGGCGTGGCCAAAATTTGAACTTAATCTGCGTAGAGACAATAGGAGTTTACATACAAAATTTGGTCGCCTTAGGTCTTCAGGGCTTTTTCCAGTTTCTCAATTTCTGAATATTTAGACTTTTTGCATACTTACAAAATTGAGATTATATAAATCTTATATTCGGTCTTCGTCCAGAAGGATTTCACTTCGAAATCTGTTTATTATTCGATTGGAATGTCTGCAAGATAAGTCGGACTGCTGAGTCGAGCGAAAGGAATATGTACCGTGCTCTTACAAATGTTGAATATCAGAAAGGAAAACAGTTTCCTGGCTAAACTTGGATTTAGGTGAAGAAGCACGACAGAATATTGGGAATGGAGGAAAGTATGGTCACACCAATCAATTAGCAACTTACAAGAAGAAATGCAGTCTGATGACAGGCATAATGAATAGTCGGTGGGATTTTGCTGGAGATATGAGGAATCACTTTTTAAAATGGTTGACAAATCGAAAAAATATCACAAAATTACAAGAATCATTGTCTAAAGGTAGGCTCTTCAATTGAACTAAGCCGAACCGTTTTTCTTTGTGGTTTTCGGCTCGGATTAGTAATTTCTTTTTTTAAATAAGTTGAAAACTGTACAAAAATGGGAAAAACTTGAATTTTTTGTGAGATTTTTGTAATTTTGAGTTTCAAAATGTGATTTAATTTGAGATAGGAAATTTTTTAAGGCCAAGCCAACTTTTCTTAAAAAATCAAAGAAAAAATCAGAATGGTTTATAAGACACGGAGCTATCTATTCTAATCAGTTGCTGAAAACATCGAAGGGCAATAAAAAGAGAACGGTGGCTAACCCGAACAAACCCAACCATGTTTTCAACGCAATCAAGATTTGAGTTCGAAAATGTGTCGCAGCAAAATTTCTATTACAAGCAGCAGCAGCAGCAGAGATGTCGACATTATATCAGACGCTGCAATTTAATTTGCGGGTCAGAATAGCAGGATTGTCAATTGGCTTAATCAGCAGATCATTTCGATTAGCGATTCCTGATTAACGATTTCCGAATGCAGAAAAGTTTCTGTTGAATAGCCATTATTGTAGGCTTTAAAGCATTCTGTGGACTTATCAGGAAACACTGGTCACACTGAAAAACTTTATTTTGCTCATAACTTGACTATCGTTCATCCGATCTTTGGCGGACTAAATATGTCCAGAAGGTATAAGCCATCTATCTACAAAACTGAGGGAGATATGAGGTTTTTTCAAAATTTTGGGGGCGTGGAAAAAATTGAAAATAATCTGGATCTACCTGCAAGTATAAGAAGCCCATTTATGTCAAAATATTAACTCTTACCAGTTGGGTATGGCTATATCGACTCCGCTTTAAATGTTGATCACGAATACAGAGAAAAACATATAAGAAAGTCGGTCAAGACCTACTATAATATACTCTGTACCTTGCAAAGTTTGTGTTAAGGTGTGTGAAGTACTGCCCATTGCCAGTGCGGCCAGTGCTGTCCATCATAATTGAATGTTTTCCTTATAACTCGACTACAGTATACCCTTTTTACTCTTCGAGTATCGGGTATAAAAATTATTCTCGACTTACAGGATATTCTACTCACTTTAGGCCTATACGTCATGGCCTAACCATTTGTTTTCATTCCAAATGTACTTACTTAAATCCCTTTCGAGATTAGGAACTAGAGCGGAAAAGTATAAGTATGTGAGTTGGGATCCCAGACAAGACTAAACAAATTTTTATATTTCTTTGTTTTTTAGAAGTTTTAAATCACCCAAAACTGGTATGGGTATCGAAAAGTATAGAGGATGAGAAAGAAAGGAAAGGAAGGCGTAAGATTTTTCTGTGGGAGCGCAAATTAATATCGAACATGCATAAACTGATCCTGAGTTGGAATTTTTTTTTGATTTTTTATGCTTTTTTTATAGCTCAGACATTTAAAAATATCGCCCTAAAAGGATTTTTTGAAATTCAGAATACTTTCGGAGATATAGCAATTTTGGTGACCCAAGGTGACTTAATTTTCCTAGCAACTGCAAACTTTAGACGCAGTTTCTCGAAACCATGTTTTTGACCTGGTTGGCAAGTTTGCGCGAGTTTTACTAAACCGATTTTGATGAGGGGCTATAGCCCCTACCTCAACGAAAAACACATTTTTTTCCATATTTTTTTACACCAGACTGCAAAAAAAAGGGGCCAAAATCGATTTTTCAACTTTGACTGGACATAATTTTGTGAACTATTTTGGTTTTTTTATGATTGAGGTAGGGGCCATAATGACATTAATTTTGTTCAAGAAAACGTTTTGCAGGTTACAACGTAGAACACCCCTTAATGTTTTTCAATAGCATATGGTACCAGCTAGGTAAAATCGATTAATGGCCATATTAATGATTTTTGGGAGGAGATCCGTTTGTAATCAGGAATGTAAACTGATTTGATCACGGAATTCGGACCGTTTTCAAAGTGTGAACCGAACCCTAAGACAAAATAAAGGTGAGAAAGTTCTTAAACCAAAAATAAACTTTGTTTTTCAGGTCCTTGTTTTCAAGATCGGAAGATGACGAAAGTTAGCCAAATTCGAAGTGTTGGCATAGTTTTATTTTGGAGATTTCAACATCTTATCAATATCTTGTCAGTACCATCGACTCAAGATAGGTTCTAATCTAAAAATTCTGTATAATATTTTGAATATTAATCACATAAATTGCTTTTCTATTTACCTAAATTCGGTTAAGCATGGGACGAAACAAGGTTGCATCCAAAACCTTCTTTCAAAGCCTCAAAAATTTCCCTGTTTCTAAGTCGGGATTTACACGATGAAGCAAACTTCAAGAAGTTTTCATAGCAGACGGAAAACTCTTTGATAAATTAATAGAACTTATAAACGAAAGTCATATAATCTCAACTGATTCTTTTGCCTACTGAGAAAACTTCAGGAAGTTTTCTTCATCGTGTAAACTCCGACTAGAAAAAATGTCTTCCAATTTCCAAGTTACGAGGGTATTCGAATGATCGTTGCCTCGACCAAGAATCAAGCTACAGTCACTTTGGCGGCTATAATAGCCATTATGTGTGTGGGGTGTGTGTGTGTCTCTTCTTGGTCGTTCGCCTGAAATACGTCAAAATATTTGGCATTCGATGTTTGCCCTGAGCCCAGGACCTGAACCTGGGCGAAACTGGGCGTCTGTCTCTGTGGATATTTATGCCTTTGAAATGCTTTACTGTTGTCCTCTCTCCGCCCGCTGCTTAAGTCATAACTATGCGTTGCCATCTAATCGCAAGTTTTGTTTTGTTTTATTGTCACACAACAACAGTAGCAGCAGCAGCAGCAGCAGCAGGAACAACAGCAACAACAGCCTCAACGAGAGAAGGAAAAGCCAAATCGCAGCCAAGCAAAACACATAAATCTCACTCATGACTTGGACTTGGATGCTGCTGACTCCGACTCCGTCTACGCCCGCATTTTGTGGGCAAAGGTGTTGATAACGTTGTTTTGTTCTTGTTGTTGCTGTTGGTTTTTGGAGGGCAGTTGCTGTACATCTTAATCGTAATGCAAAAGTTGTCAAGTTGATATGTAAACGAATACGTGCTGCAAATATTTGCTGATTCGGAATTTGTTTTCTGCTTTCTAGTTTGTTTTTTTTTTGTGAGCAAGGGCAGCATGTCCCTGCAGTTTTTTCTAATTTATGACTTGAAGTGGTTGGAAGTGGGGATTAAGAATTATGTATCCCAGTTATACGTGGGCAGGAAAAATCTGTTGCAGGTACTTTTCGTAATCCATTCATAATTTATTCAACAATTCTTAATGAAAATGAAATTGCTTTAATTTTTAAGTATTTTCTCCTACTTAACTGCCTTCTTACTGTCTTGTTGAAGTGCCTGAAGTCGTCTTGTTGTGAAAACTTATTTACCAAAGTGTTGAAATGTTGCACAACTTAAATTAAAATGACTTTGTCAAGAGTTGTGCTGCCTCCCCCCTCGCTCCATCGTCTTTTGTATTGCCATTAAAAAAAAGTGCTGTAAATAATTTGAATTTAATACTTTTTTTTGTTGCTGCTGTTTTGCTACTTTGCCTGAAGTTTGTAATTATTTTTCTACTTCGTTTTGCCACAAGTGTGAAAATAAGCTCAACTTTTTTTTTTTGGTGTGGATGCCATTTGCCTTGTGTTTTGTGGGGGGCCTCGGGACAGTCACATTAAAAAAAAAGTGTGGCAAAGTTTTTTATGGTTGCTAAAAACTTTTTTATGTAAGATAGGAGAAAACATTAAAACAAAAATTATAGAAATATGTAGGTGTGTGTGTGTGTGGTTGTGGGATAAGCCAAAAATCCATAATTTGTGGCAAAAGTTAAGTGAGAGAAAGTTCGATTTAAGACCCTTTACAAATATTTTTTTGTATTTGGGAGTTTAGTTAAAGGCCACCCACAAATGAAGAGAGTTGAAATTAGACTGCTCCATTGTTTATGTAATGCTTTTTGGCTTCTACGGGTTTGTTACTCCAAGTCAGGGGTCGGCAGTGGAAGCAGAGAAGTTGCCATTGACACTACAAATACAGAAAACGGGCAGAGAGCTTTCAAAACTTCTCTTTCTTGCTTAGTTTCTATTCTTTTTTGCACACATTGAAACTTTACTTTTGAGCTACAAGACCTTAAAGTCATTCACAATGCAACTAAGCTGCAAAACATTAGATCAGTACCAATAGATAGGAACCAAAGTCCGTCCAAAATAGGTGCCTATGTAGAGAATTTAGATATAGCCCTTAGCATAGCGCTGGAAAATCCCGAAGCTATATCAATAATAAAATTAGATCCTTCCAAGCCAAACAGAACTGTTCGCTTGAGCCGCACTTGCCTCAAGCAAATCAGGCAAAGGCACAACCTCAGACGAATGCTGTATAGGTGCCAACTCACACTTTCCTCTAATGAGAAGGCCTACACTAAAAACCTCACATCACAATTGTCAGTACAAATAAACATCCAAATTAAGATTAGCCACCTCAAATACATTAAAAAAAGTGTCATTCACTTGAATCCTAGCCATATAAGCTTGAAAAAGTTGCGTCAAACAACCTCGAGCGTTTCTCAGCTTAAATCCGATATCCAATTATCTCCCATGGAGCATAATGAAATCGATATAGAAGTGGCCCCTCTCATTACGACTCAGGTAGAAAAAGTCAATGCACTTGTCTGGTCGTTCGTTGCACAAGCAAAATGATAACCTGTCGTCGGTCAATCCTGAACTCTGTTCACATGCCGACCGACCATGTTAATAGAGAAGGCCTCTGCTCAATATACTTAGTTAACTTCGACTCTAATCCAAATGCTGATGGCAAAATGGCAGGGGGCGGAGGACCTTGGCCAGGTTAAACGATAGTAGTCCAAAAAATATCAAAAATATTGGGGCAGCGTCCAAACACCAAAACAAAAAATGTGCTCAGGTGTCAATGGCAACCAAGTTTTTTGTGGATACCGTACGAGGCCTTTTGGCACTTGTTACTGAACCAAAATAGCCGTGCTCACTTGTTGACGCGGCCATATGCTATGCGCATATGGCCCAGCAAATTAACGGAAATTTAGAGTGATCAGGTGACTTCATTAATGTGCCTATTTGTAATATTATTAAATGGTTGTGAAGATAGGTATTTATTTTAAGTCCCATATTAATAAAAGCCCTTTTTGGGTCTAGTTATTTTAAAATATATATGTTAAGCTAATTTCTGTTTTTTTGTACACTCATGTTTGGTGTCTTTATTATGCTTACTTAAAGTTTTTTTTCCCCCAAATATAGTGTATTTGCGTATGTCTTAAGATAACACAAAATAAAAATTAATAAAAATTTGCAGATGTGTGCATAATCAACAATATACTAACGTCGTCTTTTTCGTCAAGCTTCACTTTTGCGCAGCAGCTACTTTGCCTGTCTTTGTGTCCGCCTTTCTTGTTTTGGTTCTAGTTGAAATGACAATTTGATTGCGCTTCATTTCATTTGGTAGTCGACTCTTATCAGTGTGTATTTACACGCTTATATATTTTCGTTTTTTTTTTTTTTTTTTGAAAATTTTTAGAGTCTCATACAGACTAGACTCAAAGTGCGAATTAATACCCAGTAGGTAAAATGCCCTTGGTAAAGAAAATCCAAAAATGCAAGAGACTTTCATATTAAAATGACTTTTAGTGGACAAAACCCAGAAGTGAGGAAGTGGCACCTCAAATGATGGCAATACGGTCAGCACTTCTTCAACAACCCGGACTTGGCAGTGAAATAACAGGTCTTGATGAAAATATTGTACTCCGGTGTTCAACATTGCTGCAGTGTTTGGCATCAGGTTACAAAATCAATGATATGACTGCCAATATAACAGGACTTGAGAAAAACGTGATTATTAGATGCTCAACACTCTTGTAAGCCATGTCTTCAGGCTACAAAATCAATCCCAAAATTCGGAGACTATCGCTTTAGAAATAAAGCTTCGATTAGTAATTATTTTTGGTACTACCTTCCTCCTTCGGTTCATAAAGTATTATTACATGGTACTGATATCATAAGAAAATCCTTAGTGTCAATTGAGAGCTATCAGAAGAAGCTGCAGAAGCTAAAAAAACCACATCAAACTGTTTAAGCTGAAGCTACACGCAAATTGTCAAGAGTCCTGACAAAGACTGATTTATTGAACAGATTGCTTTTAACCCAGATCCCATCATCACAGATCAAAGAAAACTCTATGTAAGCCAAAGTCGAAGCTTTAGAAATCAGCAATTGATTTACTGAAAATATATAACAATTTTTTTTTTTTTCACATGTATATTTGTAAAAAATTTTTTTATGTTTGTTAAATTTTTACCTTATAATTAAAGCGTGTACATACATGAACTTTGGAAAATGTTTATAATTTTGTGTTTGTTGTTGTTTAATTATTGTTACGTTTTTGCTGTTTGTCCTTAAAAACAAAAATAATTTTTAACAAAAACTCGATTTAGGACTGATTGTCTATGGCAGCTATTTGATATGGTATCCCGATTTTCACTAAGCTCGCCCTGGTTAAATAAAGTGTTTTTAAGCTTTATAATGGAAAACAAAACAGTTTTCCATACAAATACTTGACTTCAGACCGATCGTTCATATGATATGATGGTGGTCCGATCCAGGTTGATTTGTACACATCATTTTACCATCAAATTTATAAAAATTTTGTTTCAAACCTCTACCCAACTAGCAGTTTTTTGGCCGCCTCCCCTAGGAACCCACTGTGCCTTGGCTTCACATATGCAGAGCAACCTCCAGAGAATAAAAATTAGCTACACGCCACGTGTGGAAAACGATAATCCTAAACGAAAACGCAGTTCAACTTGAAAAATCTCACACAAAACTGTAGAAAATAGAAAAAGCTTCACGTTGCTATGGAAAACTACACGAACGTATAAAAATAAATAACTAAACGAGGCATGCAGAAAGTTAAATGCTGCGTGGACACAAGTAAAGGCTACAAGACAAGAGAGAATCAGAATTTTTCAAAGTATTTCAACATTTTTCATTAAGTTTGGTTTCCACACGGAAATGTTGGCTTTCTACATTAACGTTTAGATATCGGAAATCCACACGTGCGTGTAGAAACTCTAAACCAAAATATAGCTCAAAATCAGTACAGAAATACATTTTGTGTCTAGAAAACTGTTTTCCACACGTGCCGTGTAGGTTGTCTAAACAAATTTTAGGGATTTCAAATTCTTAAATGCTACATTTAGTAACTCTACACACAAACGTCAGCTCATCGTCGCTTGGTCGCTTCCTTTATAGAAGTGATTTGCGGCATTGCCGCGCGATTGCTTATAAAATCTAAGGGCTAAGCTGTCAGGCAATTGTGTGTAAGTTTCAGAGACAAAATAAGTAAGTTGTAAGCTCGAATCCTAGACAAGGTAAGGCAAAATAAAAGAACTTAAATTTAAGTTTTTCGGAAGTAAGACGACCTACCCTCTTTGTGCTGCTTCCTCCCATCCCTCCCTACACTACCCTCCTCCACACATTCCCATTCTTCTCCCACAGAAATCTCAGCCTCTCCGCCCCAAAGTCATCAGCTACCATTTTCACCACCACTGACCAAGGAAGTCACTATGTCTTGGATATCCACATTAACGGGCAAATCACCGACCGTTAAGTTTCCAAGATTCACATTTGACCCACTCCCTTCACATTCGCCAAGCACGCGGAGGACGTCACCAAGAAGGGTCGAACCAAAGCCCTCAAAGCCATCTCAGGAAGCACTTGGGGTTAGGACAAAGAGACCATCTCCACCACTTTCATGGCAATCGGCAGGTCCATGCTAAGCCATGCGGCCCCCGATATGGTCGCCTTCGCCATCAGTGAGACTCAGGAAAATTTGTAGAGGGCACAAAATGGCCGGTCACAGGCTGAGCACCTGCCACGGGATGTCACACCTGACCACTTCGAGATATTACCCGTTAGGAACCACAACAAGTTCTAACCCGACAATACCTCACCGGATGCCAACACAACTCCCACCCCAACCCACACACTACCGCCAGTGCCATGTCACGCAGGAACCCACCGCCATACGACCTCAGAGTCGATACGCCTGCGGTCAAGTCTCTGCTAGGGAGATAGGGACATCACGACCGCGACATGTACTGCAGTCAAGAAGGAAGGAAGCCGAACTAAAAAAAAAAAAAATACCCCTTATAAGAACCAGAATAGGTTACTCTCTCCAGGCGCAATCTCAGGATCCAACCCGCTACGCTCCGGGAAAAGCAGCGTCAATTATCTGGCCCGAATCAACGCTGAAGTCGCGGATGAAGGTCCAAAGTGCGGTTCATGCCCGCATGACACCGTGCACCCTTCAAATGTCCCCAGCAGCCACCGTCCTCTAGATCTAATTAATCCAGTCGAGGTTGCTCCTTCCTTCCCCTGATAGGGAATAGTTTCAACATCCTCCTCTAATCTTTACTATACTCTTCCTTTACTTTCTTTTCTTATGTACATACGGATCAACCTGCACCAGCCGTTACAACAACACATTCCCTTGGCGAAATAGTAAAGTAGAAACGTGCCGTGTAGAAAGCTACATGCCGTACTTATAAATGAAAATCCTAAACGTTCATAAAGAAAAGCTACACACCGCATTTAGAAATAGGAAAGCTAAACGTGTGGCGTTTTCTAGAAAAGTACACGCCGCATGTAGAAAATAAGAAAGCTAAACGTGGCATGCAGAAAAGCTACACAAACGTAGTGGGTTGAAAATCCCTGAAAACGTGTAGAAAAACTTAAATTTTGAGTTGTTTTTACATATTTTTACCCTGTTCCCATTATGTTTTGGAAAGGTGTCTATGAAGGTGCAAAAGTATGTAACAGGTAGAGCAGACCCTATTGTGCATACATGCTCCCTGATCAGCACCAACAGCCGAGTCGATTTAGTCATGCCCGGTCGTCCGTTCCGTCCTTCGTTGTCTGTATGAACGCGTCGATCTCTCTGACCAGTAACATATAGAGCCACAAAATATTTTGCGTATGGTAGGTGTATATCATATTCAAATCGAGTTTTGTTTCACATTTAGAGCGTGTGAGTGGGTATGTGTTTGAAAACACAAGAAGTCAAGGGAACAGGCTTTGTAATGGGCATCTTGACCACAGCTTCCTTACTTCTGTTTTTCTCAGTGTAGCTAATGCAATTCTCAATGACGTTATTGAGTCTAGTGGCCTGGAAAATGTATTTGTTTAGTAGAACTACACCACACAAGCAATTATGACGTTTTCAGATCCCACGGGACTTTCGCCGTTCAATGGTAAAAACTATTTTATAGTTGAGGCCAATTGATTTCTGCACGTAAATTTTTTAAAAAAAGCTGACCATCGACGGTATATCTTTCCAAATTCTTTTGGAGTTATATGGAGGATAGTAAACATTTCCGCACTTG
>JAEIFV010001533.1:0-39591 GCA_018904265.1 Lordiphosa collinella | reverse complement strand
CTGCTGCGGTGGCACCAAAAGCTGCATTTGCAGCTGAATTCGGCTGACTTGCGCCTGCAGCGTGGCAACCTGCTCCTTAAGCAGCCTAATTTCTATTTTTTGCGGCTGCAGTTGCTGCTGCTGCACAGGTTTTTTGCCACCGCGATTCGGATTTGCCTTCTTTTGTTGGTGTTGTTGGTGTTGTTACTGTTGTTGAAGCTGTTGCAGTTGATTGGCCTGCCACTGCAGCTGTTGGTGCAACAGCGCGCCCCAATGATGTTCAAATACATTTGTGGGGGGCTGCGGCACTTACCCCATGGCCATTGGCCCGACGGCCGCGTTAATCGGCTGCTGGCTTCCGCTCTGTCCAAAACTCATTTTGACACTAAATCAGCGATGTTCACCCATAGCCCTCAGGGGCCGAGCGCAATCGGCTATACACGCTCTCGAGCCGAGTGCATGCCGAAGTCGGGCATTTGAGCGTAAGCAGCGCTTGCCTTGCCCTCTTTATTTACCGTTACACTCATACGCGTAAATATTGCCGATCGTTTTGCTGTGTGTGTGTAAGCAAATTCGACGGCTATTTGCGTGCATGTGTTTGGTCGTAGCAAACTTGCTCTTTTTTTCTCTCTCTCTCTCTCTCTCTCTCGTTATCGTTATCGTTATCTTCATCGCTATCGATACCGTTATAGTTATCGTTATCTTCATCGCTATCGATACCGTTATCGTTATCGTTATCTATAGCGTTATCTATAGCGTTATCGTAATCGTAATCGTTATCGTAATCGTTATAGTTATCGTCATCGCTATCGTTATCGTAATCGTGTCCAACTATTTCGCATATTTTGCATATAAACCGAGCTTCAAGTCAACCGAAAAAAAAAACTTCTCCCATACAAACTTTTCTGTCGCTTTTCCGGGAGTTTTCCGACCCTAGTGCCAAATTTTCCAACATTGGAAAATGACAGCTCAATTTATTTCACTTACTATCCTTACAAACCGAATTTCAAGTCAATCGGATGAAAAATAGATTTTTGCATATCGAATTTTCCAAGAATTTTCCTTGTGGGCGGATTTTCCGAAATCGGGAAAACACGTGTCCAATTATTTCGCATACTTTGCTTACAAACCGAGTTTCAACACAATCGGATGAAAAATAAATTTTCCCATAGAAACTTTTCGGACGCTTTTCCGGGAATTTTCCGACCCTAAGGTCAAATTTTCCAACATCGGAAAATGACATCTCAATTTATTTCACTTACTATCCTTACAAACCGAATTTCAAGTCAATCGGATGAAAAATAGATTTTTGCATATCGAATTTTCCGAGAATTTTCCTTGTGGGCGGATTTTCCGAAATCGGGAAAACACGTGTCCAATTATTTTGCATACTATGCTTACAAACCGAATTTCAAGTCAATCGGATAAAAAATAAAATTTTCCCCATACAAACTTTCCCGACGCTTTTCCGGCTTTTCCGGCTGGATTTTCCAAGAACCCCTCTTAGTACGCACTTTCACCACATAAGGAAACTCCTGTCCAAATTTCAGCCCTCTAGCTCTTACCGTTTAGGCTGTGCGATGATTGCCAATCAGTCAGTCAGTCAGGACAAACTATTTTATATATAGAGAGATAACTCTTATTTGCAATCCCTGCTTTGAAGTCAAAGATAAAAATGTTTGATTTTAAATGACTGTTACTTTGATTATACGATTAAATTTGTAAAATAAAAAAATAAAAATAGGTAATTTCAACAATTTTTATTCAAAGACGAAAAATGTGTACTTTACAATTTTTTTTCTGTGCACGCAACCAATGGTTGTGTAAGGGGATTGTCCGCTCGTATGCGGGTATTTCCTGATAGAAAGGCCAATTCCGCAGTAGTGGGGAATGATGTCAGCATTGAGTGCACTTTAGTGAGCGCAACAGATTGGGGTGTGTGTGTTAGCCTTAATGGAAGTTTTGGTAGGATATTTTTAGGCAGCGTGTATTGCAAGCTCTTGTTGTAAAATGCTCGTGGCATCAAAGTCGGGAGTGGCCGCTCTTAGCACAGTGGGCTGCTAGCGGGGTTTTTTGTGTGTGGGGTTCATTACGTTTTCTTATATCTGATTTGTGTCCAGATAGTCGAGTCCTAAGTTTTGATTTTGTCGTCCCAACATATATTTTATTACATATATTGGTCCCGTCTCCAGCGCATGGTATTTTGTATACTAAATTGTTTTTGTCCAACGTTGTTATCCTACTTTTCATATTGTTGAATAGTGCCGCCGTAGTGAATGTTGGTTTGTGAGCTTTTGAGAACTGCTCTCTGTCATATAAGTCCGATTTTGCGAGTCATTCCGAGTACTGTGGTATATATGTTACTGACTTGTACATTTTGGTCTGTTCCGCTGGTGCTCTTGTGGTTTCTTTTCCAATTCCCTTGATGATCGTCATTATAATGTTCTGAGGAAAGCCATTCATTGTCAATAGTTTTTTGATGGTCAATAAGTTGTCTTCGTGAAAAATTGGGTAGCTCGTGTCAATTATCCGCTTGGCAAGATTCTTAGCCGTATTAATTAACATATTTTTGGGATGTTTCGAATGAAAATTTATTATCCGTCCTGAGGCTGTGGGTTTTTGATACCAGTTGACTTTTAGTGTGTTGTTTATTCTGTGGACTACGGAGTCTAAAAATGGTAGTTAGTTGTTTTCTTCTGTCTCCAACGTAAATTGTATGTCCTTATGGTATGAGTTTAGTGTCTCCAAATTTTTTTGAACGTCATCTTCTCTAACTATCGCAAATAAATCGTCAACAAATTTAGTTAATAGTCCTGCGGTCTGTACATTTTTGAGCACTTCTTCCATAACAATGTCTGCTATGATCGGTGAAGCCGGAGATCCCATGGGGAGACCTTTTGACTGGACATACAGTTCCTCCTCAAACTTGAAATACCTATTTTCTGTTATGCAAATATGTAATGCTTCCAGAAATAGTTTTTTGGGCATACTTGTGTATTTTTGGATGATTTTCCATTTTTCCCGAGTCACATCAATTGATAGGTCGGTAGGGATACTGGGGAATAGCGATATTACGTCAAAAGAAATAAGTTTTTCGTCATCAAAAATGTGGGAGTCATTAATCTTCATTTTGAATTCCGTTGCGTTTTTTACGTTGTACCGGTCGTCAAGTGTTTTAAAATGTCAGACATATATTTGCATAGTTGATAAGAGGGGGAGTTGATCATTAAACAGATAGGTCGGAGAGGAGTGTCCTTTTTGTGGATCTTTGGTAAACCATAAATTCTAGGTGGTAGCGCCGTATTTGTCACGAGTCTGTTTCTTTCGCTCCTTGAAATCAGTTTTTTGTTTGTAGCCTTGAAGTGGGGTCTTTCCTTAATATCCTATATGTAGATAAATCGTCTAGTATTTCCTTCATTTTGCCTGTGTAGTCGTTCCTTTTCATGGCGCCTGTGACATTTCCTTTGTCCGCATTTAATATAATGATGTCTTTATTTTTCTTAAGAAATGTCTTGGTCTGTCCCACTGTGTCTAATATTGCATGGTCCATTGCACTCTTAGTGTTTTTTTTACTGCAGTCTTTAATGAGCAACGAAAGCATCGTTCTCGCGGATTCCTGTTTCTCTTTATTCCTAACTGTTTGTAATATCTTTTCGCCATCTGCGATCGCGTTGAAAATAGGGAATTGAGACTTGCAAAGAGGCAGAGCGAACTTTGGACCGTTCGCCAAGAGTGCTTGAACATTAGGCGGGAATTATTTCTTAATTTCAAAATATACTAACGAAGATCTACAATTTTGAATACATGTGCTCCATCTGACCATATTTTGTACCGCCCATGGGTATTCAGTTTAATAGTTTTGAGCGCATGTTTCAAAATGGTATATCTTCGCTGACAAGAATCGCAGAAATATTTGATATAATTTTTCTTAAAGTTAGAAAGAGTAATGCCTCACGATATTATTAAAGAGAGTTAAAACAATAGTATACGAATCTAAAAAGGGTTAAAATTGGCATTTTAAGAAACTTAAACTCAAATTACTATAAATCTAGACGTGATGGTTCATGTCTGAAAACAGATTCTTGTCCCATAGTACCAATATTAGCAGAAATGTTCACCAACTTTAAAGAAATAATTTTTTTTTCACAAAAAATGGAGTTTCAAATGGCTATAAAATAGCTTTACACTAGGAACAGGGGCCCCCCTACGAATACCAGGTTTTTACTTGAATCATTTTGTGCACTCTAATGGTAAAACACATTAGAAATCTCTTTGTGTTAGTAATTTATTTGGATGTTTAAATTGGGTAACGTACGTAAGGAATAATAGGGTTTCTTTTTCAATTTCACTAGTAAAATATAAGTTTTTAATTGCAGCTAACTTGCTTGTTAGACATCGCTGAAAATAACGAAAATGTATGTTGATTTCAAATTTAAGTTTTAATTTGAGTAACGAAAGAACGGCACCTAAATTAACCATTTCTTTGTTAAAGCAAACTGTTAGAAATTTTTTCCCATGAATTTAAAGTACTCTCCAAGTGCTATATGCCACTATGTTTAGATCAGCTGACGGCATTCCTATTCATTAAATGGCAAGTTTCCCCAGAAAAGGGGCTAAATTAAATAATTTTTTCGCCGGCCTTGGCTTCGTCGGAGTCGCTTTCTCCCCCTTGATTATTTATGATGACAGTCTGTAAGCATGTCAAGAAATTGTTTCTTAATTAATAAAAAGAACTAATTTTTATCAAATAAATACTTACAACGTGAGCAATATTGTTTATGCGAAACATTTTATTTTTGCTTTTCATGCAGCGAGGACGACGTTCGTGTTAATTTTGCACTATGTGAAGGAGAATAACGGGGCATTGCGGAGATGCTACATTGTCAGAAACTCGTGTTTATGCGACTTAGGGCTGCAGAATAACGTCGGGCAACATGTAGGGAAACTTTAAAATTCATTATCGTGCATATGGGCACAACATCAGGGAGAGATAGCAACGAATTTTTTTGGCCTGGTCACACTCAACTCAGTTAACATGGGTGGCCTTATCAGTATTGGCAGCTCGGTCAAGGCTTGTTTACTGATAAAAAATTCTTCTGAAAGTGTCAGCTTTGCGCTGATATACCGTACATTACGGCACAACATCAGAAAATGGAGATATTGAGCAAAGTACGGCATCGCATTTTTTTTTTGCAAAATTTGTATGAAGAAATTTTGAGGTTGGTCTCCTGTAAAGCAATTTTTATCAAAATCTGTGGGGAGGATTTTCATAATTTTTTTTATTTTAAATACTCATGACAATGTTATTTTTACTCTGGTATACCGTGCATTGCGGCACAACATCTGAATATGGGTATATTGAGCAAAGTATGGCATCGCAATTTTTTTTGTCAAAATTTGTCTGAAGAAATTATGAGGTTGGTCCACTGTAAAGCAATTTTCTCAAAAACTGTGGGGAGGATTTTCTTAATTTTTTTCTCAAATACTCTTGAATACGTCAGCTTTCTGCTGGTATACCGTGCATTGCGGCACAACATCAGTGTGCAGGTGTGACCATTGTTATGAACCGACTTTTTCATCTGAGTCCATATATCGGTTGCCGGCTAGCTAACGGCTGGCTCAGGGGTGAACAAGACCCCGATACATGGACTAATCGGATAACAAAATATTTTATTTTTATTGGATTTTTCTGACGGTTTCTGACCGTTTCCGCTTACTTGGGCAAGAAGATGTTTTCCCTGCCCTTTGAGCTGCCCTCCCTACCATAAGTTGGCTGCTCACTGGTTTCTGGCCAACTCCCTAATCTTCTCACTTCCGTCTTATATCATATCTGCCTCACCCCATAATTTGAATTTTAACCCATCATTTTCTTTTCTCGCTTTCACACATATATGTATTTCGACATTTTTCTATACACTAAACACATTTTGTTTTTATCTTTCCTAACCTGGGTACCACAGGGACGAATACACGTAAATAATAAATATAAATAAATAAATAAATAATAATAAATAAATAAATACGGAAATAAATACTTAAAACTAATGAATATTTTTAGCACGGTGCATATTTAAATTTGTTGATTTTAACTATTTTTAATTTAATTTAGTTTAAAATGTTGGGGCATCGCTTCTGAATAAATTATTAATTTGCCGATAAATATATATATATATGTGAGTATGTGTGGGTATATTAATTTAAATTGTTGGCTTTTAATTTTCAGCTTTTACTGTCAGTCGCCTCTCTCTGGAGGTAGGAAAAATTTGGATGCAGTCTGGCTCAAAATTGGCTGCTAGCCCAGGCAACCTTTGTACCCCTTCTAGTTTCTCTTTTATTTTTCCAAAAAAAATTAAAAGAGTATAAAAACCTGGGGCCACCTGGAGGCGGTGGCCAATCGTTGATCCGGTGACCTGTCGTCTCGGCTGTCTGTCTGGTCCTGCTCTCTTCAATTTACACCGGCTGCATCTGCCAAAAACTTTGTTCAATTTCACACCAAATCATATTTTCACACTTGCTCACCGAGCCGGGAAATCTATTTAAAATTGAATTCAAAATTTTCCTTTGACAAAATTAGCCGCTGAATTAATTTATAAATTTAAATTTTTCTGCAAATTTTGCAGCTTGACATTTGATGCCCTTGAGCGCTACTGATTTTGCTTCCCAGACATTTCTTCTTCCTGGGCTTCGAACTCAGATCATGGGGAAAGCAAAATCAAAAAGTCGGGAAATTTCTTGTCTCCAGGGACTTCTATTACCCCTCTTTTCCCTCTATTTTCCCTCTATTTCCCTCAATTTCCCCTCGACTTCGCTTCACCTAGCCATCGCAACGCCGATCTACCGATATACCGATATACCGATATCCCGCATCGGCCCATCTCCAAAAAATAGTGATGCTCGTGTTTTTGTTTACGTTTTGTTTGTTATTTGTAGGCTGATAATATTCGTCCGTAACACCATAAAAAAATCGTCGCAAACTTTTCTTTTGAAGATTGCGGGATAACTGCGAGATGTACCGACATGCACGATATGTCAAAAGATGTGGATTTCAACTCCCTATTTAATAAAAAAAAAAACCTTTCCAATCGTGTGAACAGATTTTGAGAAATCAATTTTTTTCGATTTTCTTAGTCACTGACAGTGACAAGCCGTGAACCGCGTTTTTTTTTTTTGTGATTGCGTGATAACTGGGAGATGTACCACTATGCACGATATCTTGAAAGATGCGCATTTTAATCACCTTTTTTCGTGTGAACAGATTTTGAGTAAATCCAATTCGAGGATAACTCTTCTTTTGAAGTGTCGTCTCTTTTCCCCTTGTTGCGGACCCAATTTCCCCTCGTATTCTCAATTCGCCGCGTTTCGCTGCAAAGCAACAGGTTGGGGAAACTTTATCGTCTAAGGTGGACCTTAAGACTGATAATCACCAGTATCAATACTGGATAGTACGTTTCAACTGAAACTCCTCAGTCTCTTCATTAAGGTGAACCTTATAACTGGAAATCATCAGTTTTTCATTAGGGTGTACCTTATAACGGAAAATCATCAGTTCTTCATTAGAGTTTACCTTCTAACTGAAACTCATCAGTTCTGTGGCTCTAGGGTGGGCCTAATAACCGAAAATCATCAGTTCGGTGGACTTTATAGCTGAAACTCATCAGTTCTGTGACTCTAGGGTGGACCTTATAACTGAATGTCTTCACCCTGCGGTTTTAGCTCGTTTATGTGAGCTGTTCGCTCACGCTGGTCTATTTTATGCCGTAACTTGCACAAAACCGGCGATGTAAAATCGACGATTATATATGGCCCACCGTATCTACGAGGGCCGTCCCAGAAATGGCCGACCTAGCACAGTAGTGTTGGAAAATGTTCACAAAAAATGTTAGAAAGGGGCAGTACCGACTATTAAAAGCTTAAGTTTGAAGTTTTGTGCCTTTACCTTGCACAGTTTTTTTTGGTCGATCTTAATAGAGAACGCTTGTTATTGATTTGCAAACATGGACAAAATTGGTCATCGTTATGTGATACAATACTTTCATATAAAAGGTCTTAGTCCAACCAATATTAAAAAGGAGCTGGATTCTACCTTACGTAATTCTGCTCCCTCGTGGGTGAGTTAAAGCGAGGTCGTTTGAGCTGCGAAGATGAACATCGTAATGGTGGCCAAAATTAAAAAATGAGTATTGAGTGACCGGCGATTAAAAGTTCGTGAGCTGAATGTGTAGGCATTTCATAGCATCGCATATTGACCGAAAAATTGGACATGAAAAAGTTATGCGCAAGATGGGTGCCGCGTTTGCTGTTCCGTTATGACAATGCGCCGGTTCACACCTCTGCCGTTGCAATGGCTTAAATTAATGAATTGAAATTTGAATTGCTACCTCACGCCCCTTATTCGCCAGACTTAGCTCCCTCTGGTTATTTCTTATTTCCAAACTTGAAAAAATGGCTCGGAGGAAAAAGATTTGACAACAATGAAGAGGTGGAGTCCGAGGATAATGCCTATTTTCAAGAGCTTCACAGTTCTTATTATAAAAAAGATATCGAAGCTATTGAACATCGCTGGGAAAAGTGTATCGACCAAAAGGATCCTATGTTGAAATGTTGAAAAGGATCCTAATATGAAAAAATGATAAATTTTTGTGTTTTAGTAGTTAGGTCGGCTATTTCTGGGACCGCCCTCGTAGGTGCTAATTTTGCAGCGAATCCCTCCACTCCACCACATACCACTTGCCCCACCTCCGGCTTCCATGGTCGGCGTCTAAGGTTGTAATTTCTGGCTTGATCTTGCGCTGCTCTTTCTAAATTTCTCCTTATGATCTCAAACAGTTCATTTAATTTAGTTGCGTTATCCCTTGGTTTTTGAGTTTCTTGCCCGATTCCTATGGTCACCTCATCGTATAATGCCTTTGGCAGTCTCGGCTCCCTTCCCTGCGTAATGAAAGCTGGGGAGTATCCAGTGGATTCAGATACGCTCGAGTTGACCGCTAATATTATCTTAGGCCACTTCTCGTCCCATGTACGTTGGTCTTCTCCTGCGATTGCGCAATCATTGTTTTCACTGTGCGGTTTGCTCGCTCAGTAGAATTTTCTTGAGGGGTATATGGAACTGAGAGCTACTTTCTACAAATTCTGTCCATTTTTTCCAGTTTTTGTAGTTTGCTAAGTACCATTTAAGTGCCTTTTAGCAGTTCGGGCATGGCACGAGGGATCATGTCTAGGTTGAGTCCGTACATTTCTGCTGACCATTCTACCTGTTCTATGAATTCTAATGGCTTTGCTGTACCGTCGAATCTGAATGCCCACTCTCTGACTTGCTTGGCTACTTTGGCATATTCGTTTGTGTCTATAACTGGTTTTTTCGACCCTGTTGTTGTCTTTGATTGATCTGTGTTTTCCCCAAGTGTTTTATCCCTGACATGGAATGGATTGATAAATCTTTTAGATTTATGTCCATTTTTGGTGGTAATAAGGATGTTACCGCTTTTGGTAGTGGTGACTTACCATATATTTCTGACATCGCTTTGATGTTCTCCTTCCATTCGGGGCAGCTTTCGTTCTTCGTTATCCAATCTCCAAATTGTCTCCTCATATTATCGATATTGCCGGCTAGTTCAATCCCGAATTCTTCCGCGTGTTGAATCATATCGTCCTTTTTAAGGTGGTAGATCCATGACTTCCCCATTTTGCACTTTCACTTCTTTGTTTGAAATCTTTCTGTAATATTATTGTCAAGACCACTTTGGGCGCCAGTTGTAACGAGCTCTTCTGACCCGTACACCAATGCAGGCTTAGCTCAGGGTTGTCAAGATTCGTTCCAACAAATTTATATTGGACTTGCAATAATAAGACAGGATTAGATTTATGCTATTATTCACCAGAGACCCGGTTCACTTTATTTCACTTTCGATACTTCACTTATCACTTAATTTACAATCGCCTTTGACCTATCTGAGGTATCCTTGCCAAATCGCAAGGTCAGCCTCCTCTATGCCAATTCGCCACTCACGCTAGATATCGCTGGCTAAGGACACGCCGTGCCCGTGTTACATACGCACACTCGCCGGCTTCCTCTTCGCACAACAATCCGCGAATCTTCCCTACTGTTGTTGTTCTCCTAGGACTTCTAGGATACGCTAGCACTAGCCTCGCTGCTGTCGCCGACTTTACGAACAGCCCTCAGCTCGCACTTGCGCTCAGCTCGCTTGTCCTTTTGAAGATACTTTTGAAGCACTCGCTTTCCGAATGTTATTCGTCGATTTCGTTTGTCACACTTGTACTTCCGCGCTCTCGATTCGTACTCGCTTAAATTTCGGGTCACACAATGAATACTCCCTTCTGTTGGTGGCGCCGTATATAGAGCCGCCTTCTAGAACATTCTATCGGCCTTCAAACGGTACTTTTCGCTGCCTAGCAACAGCGCCCAAGCGTCCACGTGTCCCGCTTCCATTGGTCAGATATCCCGTTCGCCTCTCCATACCAATAGTGTGACTATACCGATCAGCTTTCACTCCAATGGTAACGGCACCTTCTCCGACCGGCTGGCCAGCAACTCTCCATCGAGCTACTATCTTTCCTTACCTCTCGCCGCCTTTCCCATTCCATACTCTGGCTTTGTGGGGAATATCCATTGCTCACAAACCATGGAGCAGAAAGGCTTGCTTCATTACGTGAAGAAAGTCATCCACTCGTTGGTGGTGTCTACGCCAACTAAATTGACTCTTGAGAACCTTCAGAGTCTACAGGGGGGTGGAGGGTATCGGAGTACCGTATGGCCGGCTTTGATTCAAGGACTTAGAAAGTTTCATGCGCTCCATTTCGGACACTGCTGGTGAGGGGCTATGGTCCTATGTCTCATGTGTTAGCGATCACCACGGCCAACACCGCGCACATTCAAAACCTCGTGCAGTCCCAGAAGAAGCCCAGTAACAAGGCTCGTCGTGGTGGCAGGCTCAAGCCCAAGTTTTTTTACAACTCTGAGCGTTCTGATCTGGTCTTTGTCAATGAGCGGCTAAGTCGTGCTCAGAACAAACGCTTTAATTATCGCCCCTTGCCGCATACCAGCTGCAATTATCGAGCTCAGCGTGAGCAACAGGAGAAGCCCCGAGCTTGCGAGGATGAACCCAACCTACTGGCCGAATCGTTTAAAAAGATGTTCACATCAGAGGAAGAGGAACAATATTTGGCCATAAATGTATCTGAAGGGGAGCTGCTGGCCAAAGAAGAGGCCAGACAAGAGGAAGCAGAGACAGTCAATGCAGACATGGCGGACATTTATGATTATCAGTCCACGGATGAGGGCAGCGATGAGGATGCCATACCAGATTATGCCTTGGATGAGAGTATCTTTAATGTGGGCTATCCCAAAGATGCGGTACTTTCTGATTATGAATTGCCAGAGCGTGATGTAAATCAAGTTCTCAACTTGGGCGATCGAGTTGAGGTTCAACTGGTGAAGGTGGACAATCCACATAGCTTCAATTTCTGGATATTTCTGGAATTTCTGGTCCTTCAATATGCAGCAATTTTATAACAACATCGACACCTCAGAGCTTGTCATGCCTCTCAACATGATCACCACGGGTCATTTGTGTCTGGTACGCTCGGGTACACTCTGGGAGCGCGCCGAAGTTCTCAGTCACAAGCCGGGAAATATAAAGAAAACCATTGAGGTAAGACTCATTGATACGAGTCATTCGTTGTGTGTGTGCCCACTCGAGGTTATGCATTTACTCAAAGAGTTTGCCACATTGCCGTCACAATCTTTGCGCGGACGCATGGCCTATATAACACCATTGAAGAGTCCTACTTGGTCTGCCGAGGCTGTGACTGTTTTCTTTAAAAGGTGGAACTTATTGAGGCTAACACTGTGTACTTGGTTGTGGTGGATCCTGAAAGCGAATCAGTAACCGCAGGATCTGTGTGAAATGAAAAGACTACTTGGCTTGTTTTATGTTGTATTATTTTGTAAGGCAAACGCTGTCCTTCTGCTCATCTTTTTATTTTTTTCATCTTCAGTTTTAATTTTTTTAGTGTATGTGTAATAAAATACTAAGTTACATAAATCTGTTTTACATAAATCTGTTTACCAGATTATGTGTGTGTCAACCGAAAGGAAAACGAGAAATGAATACTTTAGTTAACCAATTCCCTAATTAAATATGCATCGGACGCCACAAGCGCATCTCTAAGTCAGAGCGAATATGTATGCAAGAGAGAATGATACCCCCTCTATCCTCTTTGCCATAGAACAGATTGGCTTGGCTCTCTTTTGCTCCCGCTTATATTTTGCAATAGAAATTTGAATGACGAAATTATTATTTAAATGCAAAGCAGCTAGCTCTTGTGCTGCCGAACAGGTCGGACGTGTTTTTGTCGCGCTCCGGCTTAAATCGTTGTAAAAGTGCTTAATTCGGTTGTTTCAATAAACAATTTCGACCCGCGATAAAAGACGCTAATGGACATTCATAAGCATTCATGCTTATGTTGTCCAAGAATATCTAATAGTTAATATTTAACTAAACTATGAGTGGGCCTAGCCCTCGCTCATTAACCCCTCGCCAAAACAAAACAAACAATCGAAGTGCTTACTTCTCGTTCTCGCATGTGTCAAATCACACTAACAACTATCTAAGACCTAATGAACATGAACAAATGATGCCGAGATCTGCCTCTCCAACTTTGCCCAGTGCAAGGTGCTCAGCTCCATGGAGCGCTCAGTGCGCCTCTCCCGAAACTCCGCTCTCAACAACAACAACCACTACTACAGCCCAAGCTTCACCGTTTCTGCTCTCCACACTCCCGCCTACAATTATGCCAACATCAACGGTTACATCAACAACATCAACAATTACAGCGACGACGGCAACAGTTAGCTCTCTCCGCTCCTCTCTCACCACACCAGCTTCAGCATATGCAACTGCACAAACTGCTACAAACACACATACGCAAGTACAAAAATCAAACAATACTAATACAAAAATGTCAACTCAGCACAACCTCCCGCAAAATCATACACAACGAAATGCAACACCCACTACCCGCTCGTATGTGCAGACTGGCATCGATCGGTATGTACAAATAAACAAACGCAAATTAAGCCCGCAAAACAAAAACAGCGGCAACATTTCAAAGATAAACAAAACAAGCGATACACCTGTGGACAAAGATCCCCTCACTGGGAATAGGTTCCAAATTCTTGGCCAGCAGTCTGATGCTGAGTGTGAAGAAAAGGCTCCAAATGCCCCTAAACCAAAGCCTCCACCCATTTATATAAGGGATAGCAACTGTGCGGCCCTAGTTACAAAGCTTGTATCGCTAATAGGCAACAACAACTTTTATGTAACATCCGTCAACAAAGGCAATATACGCGAAACAAAGCTCCAAGTCAACACCGAAGAAAATTATCGAGCAGTTGAAAAATGCCTAAGAGCTGAAAATAAAAGCTACTACACCTACCAACTAAAAAGTAGCAAGGGTCTACAGGTAGTAATCAAGGGCATTAAATCAAGTGTACCTGTAACGGAAGTCGCTTCTGCCTTGGAGGAAATGGAATTCAAGGTCAAGTCCGTTATAAACTTAATAAACAGGCACAAAAAACCACAGCCACTATTCAAAATTGAACTAAGCCCGGAAGACACAGCTCCAAAAAATAATGAAGTGCACCCAATTTACAAACTACCTTTCTTATTGCACCGCAGAATAACCGTAGAGGAGCCGCACAAACGCACAAATCCAGTTCAATGTACCAATTGCCAAGAATTTGGGCACACAAAAGCCTACTGCAACCAAATCCTCCAACCAATGGCTATGAACTTCCATTGGTTCCGACCGCCGCACAAACTGACCCAATCAAAGTTCAATCGCTAGAAATAAAAATGCCATCGGAGAGCTAAATCCCAGAAAAGCTCCTGGACATGACCTTATTACACCTAAAATGATTATGGAACTTCCAAGTCCCGCCATTACATATATCTCAAGACTTTTCAATGCTGTTCTGCGATGTGGATACTTTCCAACTCAGTGGAGGAGGTCCATAATCATAATGATTCAGAAACCAGGAAAAGATAAAACACAAGCGTCATCATACAGACCCATTAGTCTGCTACCTTGCCTGTCAAAACTATTTGAGAAGATCCTACTCTGTAAAATTGATGCCCATACACAAAATATCATTCCCTCACATCAATTTGGGTTTAGAGCAAAGCACGGGACTATTGAGAAAGTCAACCGTTTAACTGCAGACATTCGGACTGCGTTTGAGCACCACGAATACTGCTCTGCAATTTTCTTAGATGTTGCCCAAGCATTTGACCGCGTTTGGTTGGATGGTCTTATATTCAAGATAAGGACAATGCTTCCCCCAAATACTCACAAAGTCCTAGAAAGTTACGTCAGTAACAGAGTATTTACAGTTCGTCAAAATGAGTACACAACGGAAGAGTTCACTATAGGAGCCGGAGTGCCGCATGGTAGCGTACTCGGTCCTCTCCTAAATGTAATGTACACTGCCGACATACCAACAGACCCTCGACTTACAATAAGTACTTTTGCGGATGATACGGCAATATTAAGCAGATCACGATGTCCAATTACCGCAACAAGTCTCCTGGCAAGCCACCTAGCTAATGTGGAAGAGTGACTGGCCAACTGGCGCATAAAAATCAACGAGCAAAAGTGTAAACATGTGACGTTCACACTCAACAGAAGCACCTGTCCCCAGCTATCCCTAAATGCAACCCAGATCCCGCAATCAGACGATGTTGTATACCTAGGTGTGCACCTCGATAGAAGGCTCACATGGCGCAAACACATAGAGTCGAAAAGCTTCAAATCAAGCTAAAGGCCAACAGCCTTCACTGGCTAATCAACTCCCGTTCCCCTCTTAAACTGGAATATAAAGTCCTACTGTACAAAAGCATCATAAAGCCTGTCTGGACGTATGGCTCGCAATTATGGGGGAAATGCCTGTGCGAGCAGTGTGGACATCCTCCAAAGATCACAGTCAAGAATTCTCAGAACCATCACTGGAGCGCCATGGTACATTCGCAATGAGTGTATCCACAACGATCTCAGCATCCCATTGGTCGAAACTGAAATAGAGCAACTTAAACAAAAATATTCTGAGAAGCTTCTTACCCACCCAAATCAACTTGCAAAATCTCTTTCCATGCTAGCAACGCATTCTCGTCTCAGGAGAAATGACCTACCAACCCAGCGACTGAATTGAAGGGCCGCAGAACACAAACTATCTCCAACAGGGGATGGTTTATAAAATAATTTCTAGATGAAGATCTGAAAAATTATTGTTAGTCTCATTAAGAGAAGATTTAATAAATACAAAATAAGCTTAAAAAAAAAAATGAAATTTTTCGTTGGGTTTTGATAAGACAGTAATTAAACATATCATATAAGTTAAGGTGAAGCTCTGAAATAAACTGGGCTTGGAACAAAAAAAATGCGACAGGGGCATGTTTCGTAGACTTGGAAAAGGCATTTGACAGGGTATGGACAAAAGGCTTATTGGTTAAACTTATAAGGTACAAGTTTCCGTTAAATCTACTTATATTAATATATAATATGATATTTGATAAGAAATTTAAAGTCAAAATTAATAATACTATTAGTAATACAGTCTTTAAAGTAGAAAATGGGCTGCAACAGGGCACGGTCAATGCTCCAACATTATTTAACTTGTACATAAATGATCTGCCAGAAAAAGTAGATAGCATAATAGCTTTTGCAGATGATATAGTCATCTTCCACTCTGACGACTCTGTAGTTAACATAAACCGACATCTAGAAGAGAAACTCCATATTGTTGAAAACTATGCGCAAGACTGGCATCTAAAAATGAATTCAAACAAATGCGAAAGTATTCTTTTCCGCCCACCAGTCAAAAAAACCAACAACAACATTAAAAAAAATTGGAGGCAGTTCAAAATAAATGATCTCCAAAATAGGTCTATTCCTCTCCGGGAAGAATAAAATGCCTGGGATTATACTTAGATAGATTCCTTTACTTTGACTATCACATCAACAAGCAACTGGAAAAAGCACAAAAGGCATTTTTTGTTTATAAAAAGAATGTTTAGTTCCCGACTGGTGAGCAGTAGAATAAAAGTAATTATGTATCAGTCACTTATTAGACCAATCCTTTCGTATGGTTGTGCTATTTGGTTTAATATATCTCCATCATATATGGAAAGGATCCGTAAATTCGAGAGAAGGATATTAAGAGCATGCACGTCTATGTATAGATCGCCAATTAGCAACTACAAAAAAGTATATATCTAACAAAAACTATATAATGCATCTGAAGTTATAAGAATAGACAATCACATAATTTACTTAACTAGAAGTCACATACTGAGATCCCTTGATAACATAGAAAACATTCTTATAAAAGCTCAGTTCTATGAAAGCGACTCATATTTTGAGTTATGTAATTTAAACGGTTTTACTCCCCCGGAAATATTTCTATATCGCGATAAAAATGGGTATATTCAAAACGACAATGGCATACCTTCTATATATCATATATACAGGAGAGCAAACAAAAAATCCATAAACGAAAATCAGTTAACAGACACAAACAAAAGATTCGACATGTCGTTATCAACGAAAGATATTTGCTTTTCTGAAAACATAAAAAAACAAATTCTGGTGGATCCAAACACCAAATTAAAACACCCCTTTCTATTTTACTTTCCCTTTCCATTTTACCACTAACTATCCCACACCCACCTACAAATAACCAAGTTTTAACAATAAGCCCATAAGCATTGTTTTTTCTTTATTTTTCACTGCAACCCCAAATTACAAATGTACTATTTAGAGATAAGTTTTGTATATACAAGTAATTAAATCCTGAAAAGGGAAACCAATACTCATGAAATTAGTTTAAGCAGAGAGCTCTGAGCGTTTGTCTTAAAACAGAGATGGGCGCGTCGTGACGTTCACAATGCACACGAGGGCAGCGCTGCCCATCTCTGTTTTAAAACAACGAATTGTTGTATTATTGATGAGAACGTATTTGCTATAATTTTTTCGCTGTATTAAAGTAATCTTTAAGTATTTTTAAGTATTTTGAACTTGATTTAAGAATTTCGTTCTCATTTTTTAACCTTAAGGTTGATTCGTACTCAATTTAAGTAAACCCAATAACGAATCAAACTTAAAATTTAAAGTACAAAACGGGTTAAATTCCATCCCGTTTGGTTTAGAACGCTGGCAGCCGTTTTTTTGAGTGTACATGGACATCTTCATCTGGCAGCAGCCTCCAGCTATTCCACTGCAACCAACAGGCAACGTTTTTTACAACACACACACAGAGTCGCAGTGGAAGCACCCTTCAGTTCTAGAATTCATGCATCGTCAAATTCATGCCTTTTTCCCGCTTCTGCTTTGACGTCGACGTCGGCAGAAAAGAAATTTGTGTGTATTTGTTATTGCTAATTTACCTACTGCAGTCAAAAAAATGTTAGCCGTTGCGCTGCAACACACAGGCACACAAGAACAGTTTTGCCATCGCCGAACGAAGAAGTTTGCTTGCCCTTCAAATTTTACCGAACATTAAAACCATATTTTATATGTATTTTAAAGAATTTTGAATAAGTGGATTGCACAGATCGTAAGTGGAATAGGACTAATATAGACTTTTATTATTATTATCCCAAAATAAATAATTTATTTATGGATCATTACAAAATTTACACAAATACTTTTTAAGTCGGATATGCCTTTACATAATATAAGTAAAAAAGGGTATCGCGCGCAGAAGGCAAAAGACAAAGAAGAAACGAAATAACTGTGTTTCTGTTTTTGCGTTTGACGCGTGCCACCCCTTCTGCAGCGCAAGATTTTTTTACAATAAAAGCCCAATTTGTTAAAATCAACCCTTGTTAAAACGAATTATTAGTTAAACAGGTAAATATTTACAAGAGAAGTGATCAAATAAACAATGCGAATCGTCGTATCGTCACCTTTGCGCGAATTATGTTTGTACATATGTATGTATTTACAATTTTAAAATCATTTTTTATGGCCGCTATGTGACAGTGCATGTTGTTATTTGTTGTGGGTGAAATTATTTATAAATTTACATACATATGTGTACATATGTGAATTAGTTGTGTGCAGATTTGCTGTGATGTTTTGAGATGTTGTGTTTTGTTTGTTTTCATCGTAAGTATGTATTTATGTTTGTGCATTAATTGTCCGCAGGTCAGTTGCTTCATCGACTTGTTGTTGTTGATTGTTTGTATTGTAGTAGGCCAATTTGATGATTTTTCCTTAAAATAAGCATAATTAAACTTAAATTATTTAAACAATTAAGTTACATTAAAACAAAACATATGAAAAGTGTTGTATTTGTGCTATTGTTTGCGGTTCTGTTTTTAAATTGTGGTACGCTTTTTAGCGACTTAATGTTTTTTTTGAACGTATGTATGTATACCGTCTGTAAAGAAAATATTTTGACAAAGGAAATATTTTACATTTTCACTGAAAAAAAAAACAGCTTTACTTTACTCGTATATGGAAAAATTTTCCTTCTTATTTAATTCTGTGAAAATTTAAGTTTTTTTCGGTTTTTTTGCTTCGCATTTTCTTTATTTACTGCTTTCTTGATTATTGCTTGTTTATTAAGCGGCCCATACAAGCCCATACAATTAAAAAAATTAATTCCTTGCGAACGAATTACCGCCAACAACGAAAGAAGCTGAACGACTCTGCAAAAAGTGGCGTCGGCGTAGAAGACAACTCGTCAACCTTATTTTATTTCGAAGCCTTGGATTTTCTCTACGATGTTGAGAAACCAAACGAATCACGTTCTACAATGGCGGAAGGAGAAGTAAGTACACAATTTCAGTTTATTTTTATGCATCTTTATTTATACTAAGCAAGCAGCAGACTTAAACTTAATTTCCAATTTTATTTTGCCAAGGTACTTCATTTTTATGGTTAAAGAATTCGCAACATTGTTCCCTTATATATTTTGCCCTATTGTTGCATTTCGGGAGTGCGAATTTTCAAGTGATGGTGGTGCTGTTGCATTCGTTCTCTGTCAAGGAAGTCGCCAGGAATATATGCGGCGCCGCACTGCCTTCGCAAATAATTATGTAAATAACAGCAAGCCAAAACTATAGTCTGTGCTCTTTCTGGCGACAATTGAATGGTTCGTTGTAAAACACCAAATCTGGATATCAAAATTCCAAAAACATTTTCCACAACCCTAAGTGCTCTGCTTAACCGATAATTAAATATCCTTTTCTCCGAACTTAGGCCAATTTGAGAAAATGGCTTCATCATATTTTCACTCAATGAGAATGCGTCATCTGCCACAAACACGTAGGGCAGCTCCTTTTCGCTCATTGGTAGAGCCTTTGCTTCTGGCAGTTTAAGGGTTTGGTTTGCAAAGGCTGTACCAAATGTGGTTTTGCTATACAACCTCCATCTGATATGCGTCCATTTGTTCCGATGTCAACCATAATGAACTCATAGTTAGCATTCACGACACCCAATACAACAATGCTAAAAAATTTTTTATAATTATAGAAGGTTGATCCGGAATTCGGCGGTTTCTTAATGGCCACGTGCTTCCCGTCAATTGCTCCTAAGCAGTGTGGAAAGTTCCACTTGTCGAAATACTCTTCGGCGATATTTTCCCATTCTGCTGGCGTTGTAGGAATCTGAAAGTATAAAGAAATATTTATTTACTAGAGTTTGTTTCTATTTTATAAAATGACTTATTTTAACTTAATTAAAATATACAAAAATTTCATCTTTTTCATTGCAGTGTGCCAAAGCTTCGAAAAAGGCGAAGTCTACTGATTCTGCTTCAGACGCATTGCCAGAGCTTGCGGCTCAAAAGCTGCGCAATCCTCCAGATGATGAAATGAAGACAGCACAGTCTTGGGCAGTAAAGTTAAAGAATATGACCAAAGAGCAGCAGCTGTATGCGGATCTTTTTATAAACGAAATTTTATTCGAGGGTCAGTTGGGAAATATGCACCGACACTCCATAACAGTCAATCAAAGCCGCACTTCGACGCCGTTCTTGACATCTATGCAACCAAGCCCCATTCAAACTGACAGCGAGACACGATTAACATTTTCATCTGGCCAAAATTTTGGTTTGCCAATTTCCCGTCAGTCATGCAGTAGCGCATCACAGTCATCTGAAGGGCAATTTATCCTTTATCCGCGACAAAGTAGCCAGCTTTAGCAGTTTTCTGATTCAGCAAGTAACAGCGGCCAAGGATCAACTGCTCATTTTTTCTCCACATACACGGAGGATTAATTACTTATTTCCATATAATATTAAATTAACTAATAAAAATCAATAAAAAAGGAAACAAACCTGATATCGCACTGATGAATTTGAGGTCCTCAAAAGAATTTCCAGTTGCCAAGTATCGAAGCGTGATGGATAATCGCTGGCTCGGCGGAATAGCTTCTTGAAAAATGGTGTGTTGTTTTTGAATTAAAGGAGTCACCAATTCCAGCAAACCATCAAAACATTGTTGATTCATCCGAAGGAAGTTCCTGAAGTCCATTGGCGATGTACTCCTCAATTCGTTCAGTAGATGCTCATGTGTGAAAACTGGACGTTGAAGCAGCCCCGGCTTCGCCCACAAACGTTTTTTCTTTTCTTTTTTACATTTTCTTTTCACCGCCACTGCCAAAGCAACGGCAACAGCTGCGTCAATCTCCAATCACCAAGTTTTCAGACTTTTTTTAATTTGTGAATATTATTAAATATTTATTTAATATTATGGCCAATATTGAAAATAAACTTGATCTGCCTGCAGATAGAAGAAGCATATGTCCCATACATGTCAAACCTCTATCTCTTACCATCTCTGAGATCTGTGCATTCATACGGACAGACAGACGGACATGGCTTTATCGACTCGGCTGTTGATGCTGATCAAGAATATATATACTTTATAGGGTCGCAAATGCTTCCTTCTACCTGTTACATACTTTTGCACAACTTCATGATCCCCCTTTTCCCATTTTCAATGGAAACAGGGTATAAAAACTGAGCGTACGCAAGAACCTGTCACGTGTGTAACTTTTAACAAACTAAGCAAAGCTAACAAGTAAGGGAGCTGCAGTCGAGTGCCCGACTACAAAATACCCTGTTCCCTTGATTTCGTGTGTTTTCCTTCCCTTCAGTACTCATCATTAGTGAATCACCAAGGATTCATCGATGAATTAGTCAGAGGTATCGATGAATCATAGGTGAGCTCCCATACAAATTATACATGAATTTAACATTGGCATGTCCTAGGCGCTCACACATGACAGTTTATGGGTGAATCACCCATGAATTCACGAATCGGTTCATCAATGACTCACACATGATTTCTTTGCAAAATTCACTGATGAATTCACCTATAAATTCATGTTTGATTCACCCATGATTCCTCGCAGACTTTTGCAAAGAAATCATGTTTAAATAATTTAAGTTTAATTATGCTTATTTTAAGCAACAATCATCAAATTGGCCTACCACAATACAAACAATCAACAACAACAGGTCGAGGAATTCACTATGCACACAGCAACTGACCTGCTGACAATTAATGCACAAACATAAATACATACTTACGATGAAAACAAACAAAACACAACATCTCAAAACATCACAACAAATCTGCACACAACTAATTCACATTTGTACATATGTTAATTTATAAATAATTTCACCAACAACATGCACTGTCACATAGCGGCCATAAAAATGATTTTAAAATTGTAAATACATACATATGTACAAACATAATTCGCGCAAAGGTGACGATACGACGATTCGCATTGTTTATTTGATCACTTCTCTTGTAAATATTTACCTGTTTAACTAATAATTCGTTTTAACAAGGGTTGATTTTAACAAATTGGGCTTTTATTGTAAAAAAATCTTGCGCTGCAGAAGGGGTGGCACGCGTCAAACGCAAAAACAGAAACACAGTTATTTCGTTTCTTCTTTGTCTTTTGCCTTCTGCGCGCGATACCCTTTTTTACTTATATTATGTAAAGGCATATCCGACTTAAAAAGTATTTGTGTAAATTTTGTAATGATCCATAAATAAATTATTTATTTTGGGATAATAATAATAAAAGTCTATATTAGTCCTATTCCACTTACGATCTGTGCAATCCACTTATTCAAAATTCTTTAAAATACATATAAAATATGGTTTTAATGTTCGGTAAAATTTGAAGGGCAAGCAAACTTCTTCGTTCGGCGATGGCAAAACTGTTCTTGTGTGCCTGTGTGTTGCAGCGCAACGGCTAACATTTTTTTTGACTGCAGTAGGTAAATTTGCAATAACAAATACACACAAATTTCTTTTCTGCCGACGTCGACGTCAAAGCAGAAGCGGGAAAAAGGCATGAATTTGACGATGCATGAATTCTAGAACTGAAGGGTGCTTCCACTGCGACTCGTGTGTGTGTGTTGTAAAAAACGTTGCCTGTTGGTTGCAGTGGAATAGCTGGAGGCTGCTGCCAGATGAAGATGTCCATGTACACTCAAAAAAAAACGGCTGCCAGCGTTCTAAACCAAACGGGATGGAATTTAACCCGTTTTGTACTTTAAATTTTAAGTTTGATTCGTTATTGGGTTTACTTAAATTGAGTACGAATCAACCTTAAGGTTAAAAAATGAGAACGAAATTCTTAAATCAAGTTCAAAATACTTAAAAATACTTAAAATTACTTTAATACAGCGAAAAATTATAGCAAATACGTTCTCATCAATAATACAACAATTCGTTGTTTTAAAACAGAGATGGGCAGCGCTGCCCTCGTGTGCATTGTGAACGTCACGACGCGCCCATCTCTGTTTTAAGACAAACGCTCAGAGCTCTCTGCTTAAACTAATTTCATGAGTATTGGTTTCCCTTTTCAGGATTTAATTATTTGTATATACAAAACTTATCTCTAAATAGTACATTTGTAATTTGGGGTTGCAGTGAAAAATAAAGAAAAAACAATGCTTATGGGCTTATTGTTAAAACTTGGTTATTTGTAGGTGGGTGTGGGATAGTTAGTGGTAAAATGGAAAGGGAAAGTAAAATAGAAAGGGGTGTTTTAATTTGGTGTTTGGATCCACCAGAATTTGTTTTTTATGTTTTCAGAAAAGCAAATATCTTTCGTTGATAACGACATGTCGAATCTTTTGTTTGTGTCTGTTAACTGATTTTCGTTTATGGATTTTTTGTTTGCTCTCCTGTATATATGATATATAGAAGGTATGCCATTGTCGTTTTGAATATACCCATTTTTATCGCGATATAGAAATATTTCCGGGGGAGTAAAACCGTTTAAATTACATAACTCAAAATATGAGTCGCTTTCATAGAACTGAGCTTTTATAAGAATGTTTTCTATGTTATCAAGGGATCTCAGTATGTGACTTCTAGTTAAGTAAATTATGTGATTGTCTATTCTTATAACTTCAGATGCATTATATAGTTTTTTGTTAGATATATACTTTTTGTAGTTGCTAATTGGCGATCTATACATAGACGTGCATGCTCTTAATATCCTTCTCTCGAATTTACGGATCCTTTCCATATATGATGGAGATATATTAAACCAAATAGCACAACCATACGAAAGGATTGGTCTAATAAGTGACTGATACATAATTACTTTTATTCTACTGCTCACCAGTCGGGAACTAAACATTCTTTTATAAACAAAAAATGCCTTTTGTGCTTTTTCCAGTTGCTTGTTGATGTGATAGTCAAAGTAAAGGAATCTATCTAAGTATAATCCCAGGCATTTTATTCTTCCCGAGAGAGGAATAGACCTATTTTGGAGATCATTTATTTTGAACTGCCTCCAATTTTTTTTAATGTTGTTGTTGGTTTTTTTGACTGGTGGGCGGAAAAGAATACTTTCGCATTTGTTTGAATTCATTTTTAGATGCCAGTCTTGCGCATAGTTTTCAACAATATGGAGTTTCTCTTCTAGATGTCGGTTTATGTTAACTACAGAGTCGTCAGAGTGGAAGATGACTATATCATCTGCAAAAGCTATTATGCTATCTACTTTTTCTGGCAGATCATTTATGTACAAGTTAAATAATGTTGGAGCATTGACCGTGCCCTGTTGCAGCCCATTTTCTACTTTAAAGACTGTATTACTAATAGTATTATTAATTTTGACTTTAAATTTCTTATCAAATATCATATTATATATTAATATAAGTAGATTTAACAAATTGTACCTTATAAGTTTAACCAATAAGCCTTTTGTCCATACCCTGTCAAATGCCTTTTCCAAGTCTACGAAACATGCCCCTGTCGCATTTTTTTGTTCCAAGCCCAGTTTATTTCAGAGCTTCACCTTAACTTATATGATATGTTTAATTACTGTCTTATCAAAACCCAACGAAAAATTTCATTTTTTTTTTAAGCTTATTTTGTATTTATTAAATCTTCTCTTAATGAGACTAACAATAATTTTTCAGATCTTCATCTAGAAATTATTTTATAAACCATCCCCTGTTGGAGATAGTTTGTGTTCTGCGGCCCTTCAATTCAGTCGCTGGGTTGGTAGGTCATTTCTCCTGAGACGAGAATGCGTTGCTAGCATGGAAAGAGATTTTGCAAGTTGATTTGGGTGGGTAAGAAGCTTCTCAGAATATTTTTGTTTAAGTTGCTCTATTTCAGTTTCGACCAATGGGATGCTGAGATCGTTGTGGATACACTCATTGCGAATGTACCATGGCGCTCCAGTGATGGTTCTGAGAATTCTTGACTGTGATCTTTGGAGGATGTCCACACTGCTCGCACAGGCATTTCCCCATAATTGCGAGCCATACGTCCAGACAGGCTTTATGATGCTTTTGTACAGTAGGACTTTATATTCCAGTTTAAGAGGGGAACGGGAGTTGATTAGCCAGTGAAGGCTGTTGGCCTTTAGCTTGATTTGAAGCTTTTCGACTCTATGTGTTTGCGCCATGTGAGCCTTCTATCGAGGTGCACACCTAGGTATACAACATCGTCTGATTGCGGGATCTGGGTTGCATTTAGGGATAGCTGGGGACAGGTGCTTCTGTTGAGTGTGAACGTCACATGTTTACACTTTTGCTCGTTGATTTTTATGCGCCAGTTGGCCAGTCACTCTTCCACTTTAGCTAGGTGGCTTGCCAGGAGACTTGTTGCGGTAATTGGACATCGTGATCTGCTTAATATTGCCGTATCATCCGCAAAAGTACTTATTGTAAGTCGAGGGTCTGTTGGTATGTCGGCAGTGTACATTACATTTAGGAGAGGACCGAGTACGCTACCCTGCGGCACTCCGGCTCCTATAGTGAACTCTTCCGTTGTGTACTCATTTTGACGAACTGTAAATACTCTGTTACTGACGTAACTTTCTAGGACTTTGTGAGTATTTGGGGGAAGCATTGTCCTTATCTTGAATATAAGACCATCCAACCAAACGCGGTCAAATGCTTGGGCAACATCTAAGAAAATTGCAGAGCAGTATTCGTGGTGCTCAAACGCAGTCCGAATGTCTGCAGTTAAACGGTTGACTTGCTCAATAGTCCCGTGCTTTGCTCTAAACCCAAATTGATGTGAGGGAATGATATTTTGTGTATGGGCATCAATTTTACTGAGTAGGATCTTCTCAAATAGTTTTGACAGGCAAGGTAGCAGACTAATGGGTCTGTATGATGACGCTTGTGTTTTATCTTTTCCTGGTTTCTGAATCATTATGATTGTGGACCTCCTCCACTGAGTTGGAAAGTATCCACATCGCAGAACAGCATTGAAAAGTCTTGAGATATATGTAATGGCGGGACTTGGAAGTTCCATAATCATTTTAGGTGTAATAAGGTCATGTCCAGGAGCTTTTCTGGGATTTAGCTCTCCGATGGCATTTTTTATTTCTAGCGAATGAACTTTGATTGGGTCAGTTTGTGCGGCGGTCGGAACCAATGGAAGTTCATAGCCATTGGTTGGAGGATTTGGTTGCAGTAGGCTTTTGTGTGCCCAAATTCTTGGCAATTGGTACATTGAACTGGATTTGTGCGTTTGTGCGGCTCCTCTACGGTTATTCTGCGGTGCAATAAGAAAGGTAGTTTGTAAATTGGGTGCACTTCATTATTTTTTGGAGCTGTGTCTTCCGGGCTTAGTTCAATTTTGAATAGTGGCTGTGGTTTTTTGTCCCTGTTTATTAAGTTTATAACGGACTTGACCTTGAATCCCATTTCCTCCAAGGCAGAAGCGACTTCCGTTACAGGTACACTTGATTCAATGCCCTTGATTACTACCTGTAGACCCTTGCTACTTTTTAGTTGGTAGGTGTAGTAGCTTTTATTTTCAGCTCTTAGGCATTTTTCAACTGCTCGATAATTTTCTTCGGTGTTGACTTGGAGCTTTGTTTCGCGTATATTGCCTTTGTTGACGGATGTTACATAAAAGTTGTTGTTGCCTATTAGCGATACAAGCTTTGTAACTAGGGCCGCACAGTTGCTATCCCTTATATAAATGGGTGGAGGCTTTGGTTTAGGGGCATTTGGAGCCTTTTCTTCACACTCAGCATCAGACTGCTGGCCAAGAATTTGGAACCTATTCCCAGTGAGGGATCTTTGTCCACAGGTGTATCGCTTGTTTTGTTTATCTTTGAAATGTTGCCGCTGTTTTTGTTTTGCGGGCTTAATTTGCGTTTGTTTATTTGTACATACCGATCGATGCCAGTCTGCACATACGAGCGGGTAGTGGGTGTTGCATTTCGTTGTGTATGATTTTGCGGGACGTCGTGCTGAGTTGACATTTTTGTATTAGTATTGTTTGCTTTCTGTACTTGCGTATGTGTGTTTGTAGCAGTTTGTGCAGTTGCATATGCTGAAGCTGGTGTGGTGAGAGAGGAGCGGAGAGAGCTAACTGTTGCCGTCGTCGCTGTAATTGTTGATGTTGTTGATGTAACCGTTGATGTTGGCATAATTGTAGGCGGGAGTGTGGAGAGCAGAAACGGTGAAGCTTGGGCTGTAGTAGTGGTTGTTGTTGTTGAGAGCGGAGTTTCGGGAGAGGCGCACTGAGCGCTCCATGGAGCTGAGCACCTTGCACTGGGCAAAGTTGGAGAGGCAGATCTCGGCATCATTTGTTCATGTTCATTAGGTCTTAGATAGTTGTTAGTGTGATTTGACACATGCGAGAACGAGAAGTAAGCACTTCGATTGTTTGTTTTGTTTTGGCGAGGGGTTAATGAGCGAGGGCTAGGCCCACTCATAGTTTAGTTAAATATTAACTATTAGATATTCTTGGACAACATAAGCATGAATGCTTATGAATGTCCATTAGCGTCTTTTATCGCGGGTCGAAATTGTTTATTGAAACAACCGAATTAAGCACTTTTACAACGATTTAAGCCGGAGCGCGACAAAAACACGTCCGACCTGTTCGGCAGCACAAGAGCTAGCTGCTTTGCATTTAAATAATAATTTCGTCATTCAAATTTCTATTGCAAAATATAAGCGGGAGCAAAAGAGAGCCAAGCCAATCTGTTCTATGGCAAAGAGGATAGAGGGGGTATCATTCTCTCTTGCATACATATTCGCTCTGACTTAGAGATGCGCTTGTGGCGTCCGATGCATATTTAATTAGAATTGGTTAACTAAAGTATTCATTTCTCGTTTTCCTTTCGGTTGACACACACATAATCTGGTAAACAGATTTATGTAAAACAGATTTATGTAACTTAGTATTTTATTACACATACACTAAAAAAATTAAAACTGAAGATGAAAAAATAAAAAAGATGAGCAGAAGGACAGCGTTTGCCTTACAAAATAATACAACATAAAACAAGCCAAGTAGTCTTTTCATTTCACACAGATCCTGCGGTTACTGATTCGCTTTCAGGATCCACCACAACCAAGTACACAGTGTTAGCCTCAATAAGTTCCACCTTTTAAAGAAAACAGTCACAGCCTCGGCAGACCAAGCAGGACTCTTCAATGGTGTTATATAGGCCATGCGTCCGCGCAAAGATTGTGACGGCAATGTGGCAAACTCTTTGAGTAAATGCATAACCTCGAGTGGGCACACACACAACGAATGACTCGTATCAATGAGTCTTACCTCAATGGTTTTCTTTATATTTCCCGGCTTGTGACTGAGAACTTCGGCGCGCTCCCAGAGTGTACCCGAGCGTACCACACACAAATGACCCGTGGTGATCATGTTGAGAGGCATGACAAGCTTTGAGGTGTCGATGTTGTTATAAAATTGCTGCATATTGAAGGACATGTACTTGTAGTTATCATACTGATTATCATATATCCAGAAATTGAAGCTATGTGGATTGTCCACCTTCACCAGTTGAACCTCAACTCGATCGCCCAAGTTGAGAACTTGATTTACATCACGCTCTGGCAATTCATAATCAGAAAGTACCGCATCTTTGGGATAGCCCACATTAAAGATACTCTCATCCAAGGCATAATCTGGTATGGCATCCTCATCGCTGCCCTCATCCGTGGACTGATAATCATAAATGTCCGCCATGTCTGCATTGACTGTCTCTGCTTCCTCTTGTCTGGCCTCTTCTTTGGCCAGCAGCTCCCCTTCAGATACATTTATGGCCAAATATTGTTCCTCTTCCTCTGATGTGAACATCTTTTTAAACGATTCGGCCAGTAGGTTGGGTTCATCCTCGCAAGCTCGGGGCTTCTCCTGTTGCTCACGCTGAGCTCGATAATTGCAGCTGGTATGCGGCAAGGGGCGATAATTAAAGCGTTTGTTCTGAGCACGACTTAGCCGCTCATTGACAAAGACCAGATCAGAACGCTCAGAGTTATAAAAAAACTTGGGCTTGAGCCTGCCACCACGACGAGCCTTGTTCCTGGGCTTCTTCTGGGACTGCACGAGGTTTTGAATGTGCGCGGTGTTGGCCGTGGTGATCGCTAACACATGAGACATAGGACCATAGCCCCTCACCAGCAGTGTCCGAAATGGAGCGCATGAAACTTTCTAAGTCCTTGAATCAAAGCCGGCCATACGGTACTCCGATACCCTCCACCCCCCTGTAGACTCTGAAGGTTCTCAAGAGTCAATTTAGTTGGCGTAGACACCACCAACGAGTGGATGACTTTCTTCACGTAATGAAGCAAGCCTTTCTGCTCCATGGTTTGTGAGCAATGGATATTCCCCACAAAGCCAGAGTATGGAATGGGAAAGGCGGCGAGAGGTAAGGAAAGATAGTAGCTCGATGGAGAGTTGCTGGCCAGCCGGTCGGAGAAGGTGCCGTTACCATTGGAGTGAAAGCTGATCGGTATAGTCACACTATTGGTATGGAGAGGCGAACGGGATATCTGACCAATGGAAGCGGGACACGTGGACGCTTGGGCGCTGTTGCTAGGCAGCGAAAAGTACCGTTTGAAGGCCGATAGAATGTTCTAGAAGGCGGCTCTATATACGGCGCCACCAACAGAAGGGAGTATTCATTGTGTGACCCGAAATTTAAGCGAGTACGAATCGAGAGCGCGGAAGTACAAGTGTGACAAACGAAATCGACGAATAACATTCGGAAAGCGAGTGCTTCAAAAGTATCTTCAAAAGGACAAGCGAGCTGAGCGCAAGTGCGAGCTGAGGGCTGTTCGTAAAGTCGGCGACAGCAGCGAGAGTGCTAAGCTAGCGTATCCTAGAAGTCCTAGGAGAACAACAACAGTAGGGAAGATTCGCGGATTGTTGTGCGAAGAGGAAGCCGGCGAGTGTGCGTATGTAACACGGGCACGGCGTGTCCTTAGCCAGCGATATCTAGCGTGAGTGGCGAATTGGCATAGAGGAGGCTGACCTTGCGATTTGGCAAGGATACCTCAGATAGGTCAAAGGCGATTGTAAATTAAGTGATAAGTGAAGTATCGAAAGTGAAATAAAGTGAACCGGGTCTCTGGTGAATAATAGCATAAATCTAATCCTGTCTTATTATTGCAAGTCCAATATAAATTTGTTGGAACGAATCTCGACAACCCTGAGCTAAGCCTGCATTGGTGTACGGGTCAGAAGAGCTCGTTACAACTGGCGCCCAAAGTGGTCTTGACAATAATATTACAGAAAGATTTCAAACAAAGAAGTGAAAGTGCAAAATGGGGAAGTCATGGATCTACCACCTTAAAAAGGACGATATGATTCAACACGCGGAAGAATTCGGGATTGAACTAGCCGGCAATATCGATAATATGAGGAGACAATTTGGAGATTGGATAACGAAGAACGAAAGCTGCCCCGAATGGAAGGAGAACATCAAAGCGATGTCAGAAATATATGGTAAGTCACCACTACCAAAAGCGGTAACATCCTTATTACCACCAAAAATGGACATAAATCTAAAAGATTTATCAATCCATTCCATGTCAGGGATAAAACACTTGGGGGAAAACACAGATCAATCAAAGACAACAACAGGGTCGAAAAAACCAGTTATAGACACAAACGAATATGCCAAAGTAGCCAAGCAAGTCAGAGAGTGGGCATTCAGATTCGACGGTACAGCAAAGCCATTAGAATTCATAGAACAGGTAGAATGGTCAGCAGAAATGTACGGACTCAACCTAGACATGATCCCTCGTGCCATGCCCGAACTGCTAAAAGACAAGGCACTTAAATGGTACTTAGCAAACTACAAAAACTGGAAAAAATGGACAGAATTTGTAGAAAGTAGCTCACAGTTCCATATACCCCTCAAGAAAATTCTACTGAGCGAGCAAACCGCACAGTGAAAACAATGATTGCGCAATCGCAGGAGAAGACCAACGTACATGGGACGAGAAGTGGCCTAAGATAATATTAGCGGTCAACTCGAGCGTATCTGAATCCACTGGATACTCCCCAGCTTTCATTACGCAGGGAAGGGAGCCGAGACTGCCAAAGGCATTATACGATGAGGTGACCATAGGAATCGGGCAAGAAACTCAAAAACCAAGGGATAACGCAACTAAATTAAATGAACTGTTTGAGATCATAAGGAGAAATTTAGAAAGAGCAGCGCAAGATCCAGCCAGAAATTACAACCTTAGACGCCGACCATGGAAGCCGGAGGTGGGGCAAGTGGTATGTGGTGGAGTGGAGGGATTCGCTGCAAAATTAGCACCTACGAGGGCGGTCCCAGAAATAGCCGACCTAACTACTAAAACACAAAAATTTATCATTTTTTTCATATTAGGATCCTTTTCAACATTTCAACATAGGATCCTTTTGGTCGATACACTTTTCCCAGCGATGTTCAATAGCTTCGATATCTTTTTTATAATAAGAACTGTGAAGCTCTTGAAAATAGGCATTATCCTCGGACTCCACCTCTTCATTGTTGTCAAATCTTTTTCCTCCGAGCCATTTTTTCAAGTTTGGAAATAAGAAATAACCAGAGGGAGCTAAGTCTGGCGAATAAGGGGCGTGAGGTAGCAATTCAAATTTCAATTCATTAATTTAAGCCATTGCAACGGCAGAGGTGTGAACCGGCGCATTGTCATAACGGAACAGCAAACGCGGCACCCATCTTGCGCATAACTTTTTCATGTCCAATTTTTCGGTCAATATGCGATGCTATGAAATGCCTACACATTCAGCTCACGAACTTTTAATCGCCGGTCACTCAATACTCATTTTTTAATTTTGGCCACCATTACGATGTTCATCTTCGCAGCTCAAACGACCTCGCTTTAACTCACCCACGAGGGAGCAGAATTACGTAAGGTAGAATCCAGCTCCTTTTTAATATTGGTTGGACTAAGACCTTTTATATGAAAGTATTGTATCACATAACGATGACCAATTTTGTCCATGTTTGCAAATCAATAACAAGCGTTCTCTATTAAAATCGACCAAAAAAAAACTGTGCAAGGTAAAGGCACAAAACTTCAAACTTAAGCTTTTAATAGTCGGTACTGCCCCTTTCTAACATTTTTTGTGAACATTTTCCAACACTACTGTGCTAGGTCGGCCATTTCTGGGACGGCCCTCGTAGATACGGTGGGCCATATATAATCGTCGATTTTACATCGCCGGTTTTGTGCAAGTTACGGCATAAAATAGACCAGCGTGAGCGAACAGCTCACATAAACGAGCTAAAACCGCAGGGTGAAGACATTCAGTTATAAGGTCCACCCTAGAGTCACAGAACTGATGAGTTTCAGCTATAAAGTCCACCTTAGAGTCACAGAACTGATGATTTTCGGTTAATAGGTCCACCCTAGAGCCACAGAACTGATGAGTTTCAGTTAGAAGGTAAACTCTAATGAAGAACTGATGATTTTCCGTTATAAGGTACACCCTAATGAAAAACTGATGATTTCCAGTTATAAGGTTCACCTTAATGAAGAGACTGAGGAGTTTCAGTTGAAACGTACTATCCAGTATTGATACTGGTGATTATCAGTCTTAAGGTCCACCTTAGACGATAAAGTTTCCCCAACCTGTTGCTTTGCAGCGAAACGCGGCGAATTGAGAATACGAGGGGAAATTGGGTCCGCAACAAGGGGAAAAGAGACGACACTTCAAAAGAAGAGTTATCCTCGAATTGGATTTACTCAAAATCTGTTCACACGAAAAAAGGTGATTAAAATGCGCATCTTTCAAGATATCGTGCATAGTGGTACATCTCCCAGTTATCACGCAATCACAAAAAAAACGCGGTTCACGGCTTGTCACTGTCAGTGACTAAGAAAATCGAAAAAAAATTGATTTCTCAAAATCTGTTCACACGATTGGAAAGGTTTTTTTTTTTTTATTAAATAGGGAGTTGAAATCCACATCTTTTGACATATCGTGCATGTCGGTACATCTCGCAGTTATCCCGCAATCTTCAAAAGAAAAGTTTGCGACGATTTTTTATGGTGTTACGGACGAATATTATCAGCCTACAAATAACAAACAAAACGTAAACAAAAACACGAGCATCACTATTTTTTGGAGATGGGCCGATGCGGGATATCGGTATATCGGTAGATCGGCGTTGCGATGGCTTGGTGAAGCGAAGACGAGGGGAATTTAAGGGGAAATAGAGGGAAAATAGAGGGAAAAGAGGGGTAATAGAAGTCCCTGGAGACAAGAAATTTCCCGACTTTTTGATTTTGCTTTCCCCATGATCTGAGTTCGAAGCCCAGGAAGAAGAAATATCTGGGAAGCAAAATCAGTAGCGCTCAAGGGCATCAAATGTCAAGTTGCAAAATTGGCAGCAAAATTTAAATTTATAAATTAATTCAGCGGCTAATTTTGTCAAAGGAAAATTTTGAATTCAATTTTAAATAGATTTCCCGGCTCGGTGAGCAAGTGTGAAAATATGATTTGGTGTGAAATTGAACAAAGTTTTTGGCAGATGCAGCCGGTGTAAATTGAAGAGAGCAGGACCAGACAGACAGCCGAGACGACAGGTCACCGGATCAACGATTGGCCACCGCCTCCAGGTGGCCCCAGGTTTTATACTCTTTTAATTTTTTTTGGAAAAATAAAAGAGAAACTAGAAGGGGTACAAAGGTTGCCTGGGCTAGCAGCCAATTTTGAGCCAGACTGCATCCAAATTTTTCCTACCTCCAGAGAGAGGCGACTGACAGTAAAAGCTGAAAATTAAAAGCCAACAATTTAAATTAATATACCCACACATACTCACATATATATATATATTTATCGGCAAATTAATAATTTATTCAGAAGCGATGCCCCAACATTTTAAACTAAATTAAATTAAAAATAGTTAAAATCAACAAATTTAAATATGCACCGTGCTAAAAATATTCATTAGTTTTAAGTATTTATTTCCGTATTTATTTATTTATTATTATTTATTTATTTATTTATATTTATTATTTACGTGTATTCGTCCCTGTGGTACTCAGGTTAGGAAAGATAAAAACAAAATGTGTTTAGTGTATAGAAAAATGTCGAAATACATATATGTGTGAAAGCGAGAAAAGAAAATGATGGGTTAAAATTCAAATTATGGGGTGAGGCAGATATGATATAAGACGGAAGTGAGAAGATTAGGGAGTTGGCCAGGAAACCAGTGAGCAGCCAACTTATGGTAGGAGGGCAGCTCAAAGGGCAGGGAAAACATCTTCCTTGCCCAAGTAAGCTGGAAACGGTCAGAAACCGTCAGAAAAATCCAATAAAAATAAAATATTTTGTTATCCGATTAGTCCATGTATCGGGGTCTTGTTCACCCCTGAGCCAGCCGTTAGCTAGCCGGCAACCGATATATGGACTCAGATGAAAAAGTCGGTTCATAACAATGGTCACACCTGCACACTGATGTTGTGCCGCAATGCACGGTATACCAGCAGAAGCTGACGTATTCAAGAGTATTTGAGAAAAAATTAAGAAAATCCTTCCCACAGTTTTTGAAAAATTGCTACAGTGGACCAACCTCATAATTTCTTCAGACAAATTTTGACAAAAAAATTGCGATACCATACTTGCTCAATATACCCATATTCAGATGTTGTGCCGCAATGCACGGTATACCAGAGTAAAAATAACATTGTCATGAGTATTTAAAATAAAAAATTATGAAAATCCTCCCACAGATTTTGAGAAAATTGCTTTACAGGGACCAACCTCAAAATTTCTTCATACAAATTTTGCAAAAAAAAAATTGATGCCGTACTTTGCTCAATATCTCCATTTTCTGATGTTGTGCCGTAATGTACGGTATATCAGCGCAAAGCTGACACTTTCAGAAGAATTTTTTATCAGTAAACAAGCCTTGACCGAGCTGCCAATACTGATAAGGCCACCCATGTTAACTGAGTTGAGTATGACCAGGCCAAAATTCGTTGCTATCTCTCTCGGATGTTGTGCCCATATGCAACGATAATGATTTTAAAGTTTCCCATGTTGCCCGACGTTATTCTGCAGCCCTAAGTCGCGCAAACACGAGTTTCTGACAATGTAGCCTCCGCAATGCCCCGTTATTCTCCTTCACATTGTGCAAAATTAACACGAACGTCGTCCTCGCGCAGAAAAGCAAAAATAAAATGTTTTCGTATAAATGTCTCAATACACGTTGTAGGGGTATTTGTTTGATAAAAATTAGTTGTCTTTTATCAATTAAGAAACATTTTCTTGTTAAGCTTACAGACTGATCATCATAAATAATCAAGGGGAGAAAGCGACTCGGACGAAGTAATGAGGCGAAAAAATTATTGAATTTAGCCCCTTTTCTGGGAAGCTTGCCGTTTAACTAAGAATAGGAGATGCGTCCTTAGATCTAAACAGATAGTGGCATATAGCACTTGGAGATAATTTCTAAATTCATGGGAACACCTAAAACCAATTATTGGTCCTTCTCTACAAATCATAAATAAAAATATTTTTTCTTAAAAAGTAATTAAAACTTATATTTTACTGTTGAAAAAGAGACCCTTATACCCTTAGTACGTTACCCAATTTAAAACATCAATAAATTACACAAAGAATCTAATGGTTAATTTAGTGCCGTTCTTTCATTACCAAATTAGAGTGCATATAAAAAAATAAATTTATAAATCATAAATAAAAAAAAAAATAAAAAAAAACCTATATAAAAAAAATAAAAAAATATAAAAAAATAAATCATTTTTTAATAGTGCTAAAATGATTCAAAGTAAAAACTGGTATCCGTAGAGGGGCCCCTGTTTCTAGATGTAAAGCTATTTTATAGCATCTTGAAACTCCATTTTTTGAAAAAAAAATTATTTCTTTAAAAAGTTGTGAACTTTCTGCTCAAATATTGGTACTATGGGACAAGAATCTGTGTTTTCAGACATGGAACCATCAGCGTCTGATTTATAGTAATTTGAGTTTGAAGTTTCTTAAAATGCCAAGTAAGCCCTTTTTAGATTCGTATACTATTGTTTAACTCTCTTTAATAATATCTGAGGCATTACTCTTTCTAACTTTACGAAAAATTATATCAAATATTTCTGCGATTCTTGTCAGCGAAGATATATACCTATTGGAAAACATGCGCTCAAAACTATTAAACTGAATACCCAATGGGCGGTACAAAGAACATAGTCCCACGAGATGGAGCACATGTATTTAAAGATTGTAGATCTTCGTTAGTATATTTTGAAATTAAGAAATAATTCCCGCCTAATGTTCAAGCACTCTTAGCGAACTATCCAAAGTTCGCTCTGCCTCTTTGCAAGTCTCCATTCCCTATTTTTCAACGCTGATCGCAGATGGCGAAAGATATTACAAACAGTTAGGAATAAAGAGGAAACAGGAATCCGCGAGAACGATGCTTTCGTTGCTCATTAAAGACTGCAGTAAAAAACACTAAGAGTGCAATGGACCATGCAATATTAGACAGTGGGCATACCAAGACATTTCTGCAAAAATAAAGACATCATTATAATGATTACGGACAAAGGAAATGTCACAGGCGCCATGAAAAAAGGAACGACTACACAGGCAAAATGAAGGAAATACTAGACGATTTGCATCTACATATAGGATATTAAGGAAGACCCCACTTCAAGGCTACAAACAAAAACTGATTTCAAGGAGCGAAAGAAACAGACTCGTGACAAAACAAGCGTCCACCTAGAATTTATGGTTTACCAAAGATCCTAAAAGGACCTCCTCTCCGACCTATCTCGTTTAATTTGATCAACTCCCCCCTCTTATCAACTATGCAAAATATATGTCTGACATTTAAAACACTTGACGACCGGTACAACGTAAAACGCAACGCGAATTCAAAATGAAGATTAATTACTCCCACATTTTTGATGACGAAAAACTTATTTCTTTTGCGTAATATCGCTATTCCCCAGTATCCCTACCGACCTATCAATTGATGTGACTCGGGAAAAATGGAAAATCATCCAAAAATACTACAAGTATGCCCAAAAAACTATTTCTGGAGGCATTACATATTGGCATAACAGAAAATAGGGGTATTCAAGTTGGAGGAGGAACTGTGGTAAATGTCCAAAGTCAAAAGGTCTCCCCATGGGATCTCCGGCTTCACCGATCACCACGTAAGATGCACAGTTTATGGAAGAAGTGCTCAAAAATGTACAGACCGCAGGATTGTTCTAAATTTGTTGACAGATTTATTTGCGATAGTTAGAGAAGCATGATCGTTCAAAAAAATTTGGAACTTTAAACTCATACCGACTAAGACAGAAGAAAACAACTAACTACCATTTTTAGACTCCGTAGTCACCAGAATAAACTTTAAAATCAACTACGATCAAAACCCACAGCCTCAGGACGGATAATTTTCATTCAGTGTCCAAAAATATGTTAGTCTTAATACGGCTAAGGAATCTGCAGCACTTGACGGATAATTGACACGAAACTACTAATTCCACACGAAGACAACCTTGATATCAAAAACTATTGACTTGTGAATGGCTTTCAGAACATTATAATGACGGGATGTGCCTCGAGGAGATTGGAAAAACCACAAACTCAGCGGAACAGACCACAATGTACCAAGTCAGTAACATATATACCACAGTACTCGGAATGACTCATAAATCGGACTTATATGACAAGAGAGCAGTTCTCAAAAGCTCACAAACCAACATTCACTACTGCAGCACTATTCAATATGAAGAAGTAGGATAACAACGTTTGGACAAAAACAATTTAGTATACAAAATACCATACGCTGGAGACTGGGACCAATATATGTAATAAAATATATATGGACGACAAAATCAAACAGAACTCAACTATCTGACACAAATCAGATATAAAGAAAACGTAATAAACCCCACAAAAAAAAACCCCATAGCAGCCCTGTAGTCTTCAGAGCGGCCCTCCCATTTGATGCAGAGCATTTTACAACAAGAGCTTGCAATACTAAAAATATCCTACCAAAACTTCCGGCAAAGCTAACACACACACCCCAATCATTTACGCTCATAAGTGCACTCCAATGCACCATTTCATTCCCTGCTGCGGAATTAGCGCTTTCTATCAGGAAATACCACGCGTGAGCGGACAAATCCCCTTACACAACCATTAGTTTAATTGCACAGAAAAAAATTGTAAAGTACATTTTTCAAATGTTGAATAAAAATTATTCAAAATTACCTATTTTTATTTTTTTATTTTGGGGGTTTAATCGTATAATCAAAGTAACAGTCATTTAAAATCAAACATTTTTATCTTTGACTTCAAGTAAGGATTACCAAATAGAGTTTATCTCTCTATATATAAAATAGTTTGTCCTGACTAACGACTGATTGGCAATCATCGCACAGCCTAAACAGTAGGCTGAGGAAATTTGGACGGGGTTCCATATATGGTAGAAAGTGCGTAGAAGACGGGGTTTGGAAAATTCCACCCCGGAAAAAGCCGGAAAAGCGTCGAAGGAAAGTTTGTATGGGAAATTTTATTTTCATCCCGTGGTAGAATTCGGTTTGTCAGCATATTACCGAAAATATTGGACATGTTTTCCGATTTCGGAAAATCCACCCCCAAGGAAAATTCTCGGAAATTCGATAGCCAAATTCTGTTTTCATCCGATTGACGAAATTCGGTTTGTAAGGATGTAAATTAAATAATTGAGATGCCATTTCCGATATTTGGAAAATTTGACCTTAAGTCCGGAAAATTCCCGGAAAAGCATCGAAAGTTTTAGCGGAAAATTTATTTTCATCCGGTTGTGTTGAAACTCAAGTTTTGTAATAAAGTATGCGAAATAATTGGACACGTGTTTTCCCGATTTCGGATCCGCCCACAAGGAAAATTCTTGGAAGAATTCGATATGCAAAAATCTATTTTCAATCCGATTGACAAAATTAGTTATAAGATAGTAAGTGAAATAAATTAAGGCTATCATTTTCCAATGTTGGAAGAATTTGGCACTAAGTTGGAAAACTCGGAAAAGCGACAGAAAAGTTTGTGCTGGGAGAGATTTTTTCGGTTGACTTGAAGCTCCGGTTTATATGCAAAATATACGAAATGATTGGACACATGAAGGCCGATAACGATTGCGATGACGATAACTATAACGATTACAATAACACGTTACGATAACGCTACCGGTGTACTTATAGATAACGATAACGTGGCAGTATCAATAGCAATGAAGATAACGATAACTATAGCAATTATCGATAGCGATGAAGATAACGATAACGATAACGAGAGAGAGAAAAAAGAGCAAAGTTGCGACCTACGACGCAAATAGCCATCCAATTGCCCCCACACGCAGCAAAACGATCGGCAATATTTACGCCAATATGAGTGTAACAGTAAATAAGAGAGGCAAACGCAGCGCTGCCTTACGCTCAAATACTTGACTTCCGGCATGCCCTCGGCTCGAGCGTGTATAGCCAGTTGCGCTCGGCCCCTGGGGGCTATGGTTGAGCATAGCGGTTAGTGTCAAAATGAGTTTTGGACAAAGAGCGGAAGCCAGCGGCCCGGCGATTGGCCGTCAGGCCCATTATTGTGGCCATGGGGTAAGTGCCCCAGCCCCCGTATTTGTGAACATTGGGGCGCGCTAATACTGCTGGCGCTGCAGTGGCGAGCCAATCAACTGCAACAGCTTCAACAACGAAGTAACTTAACACCAACAACACCAACAAAAGCCAAATCGGAATCGCGGTGGCAAAAAACCTGTGCAGCAACGCAACTGCGGCCGCAAAAA